>APFE030029524.1:95508-124275 GCA_000404065.3 Pinus taeda
TCCTGAGTGCCCTCCTAAGGGAGAAGTGTGCAATTCCATAAGAATCTTTTGTTTGAGTTGAGAATTCTTACAGAGGTATAAGTTATCTTTGTACCATAACGAATCATTTTGCCAGCTAAATGTATCAGATGTACTGGAATCTTGTGGTAACTTTTGAATAAGTGCTCACATTTCTTCATCATTCTTCCACTCCTCCCTTGCTTCATTTATCCAATCTGGTTGGATAATAGAAATGGCGCACAACAATGCTTCCACTTGCTCATCCTTTCTTGAGAGTTCATTTTCCACCACATTTTGTTTCCCTTTTTAGTAGATGATTTCAAAGTCATAACCCAACATGTTTGTGACCCACTTTTGTTGCTCTTTAGAAGATAATCTTTGTTCTAAAAAGTATTAAGGCTATCATGATCCATTTTTACCTTTAAGTGTGTTCCCATTACGTAGGGTCACCATTTATTAAGTGCATGTAGTATTGCCAACATTTCCTTCTCATAAATAGCTTTGTGTAAAAACTTTCCCTTGATTGGAAAAATTTCAAAAGCAATGGGTCTTTCATTTGCATTAAAACAACACCAATTCAATTTCCTGAAGCATCACATTCCACAATAAAGGTTTTTGTGAAGTCCAGTGTAGCTAACACCAGTGCTTGGCACATTTCCTCTTTAAGATGTTCGAAGGCCTTTGTTGCTTCTGGAGTCCATGAAAAGGCATCTTTCTTCAATAACGTTGTTAGAGGTGATGCTATTCTCCCATAATTCTTAACAAACCTGCGATAATACCCTATCAACCCGAGAAATTCTCTCATATGCTTTATGGATGTGGCGATTTTCCATTCCTTAATGGATTTAATTTTGCTAGGGTCTACCTTAACTTCTTCATGAGATACAATATGACCCAGATATTCCATCTCTTGTACTCCAAAGAAACATTTGGATCTTTTTTCATATAATTGTTTCTCCTCTAATAGTTGTAGTACCCTGTCAACATGTTCAACATGATCCTTCCAAGACTTGCTGTAGGTAAGTATATCATCAAAAAATACTAACACAAATTTTCTAAGGAAGGGTTTGAAAATGGAATTCATCAAACCTTGAAATGTATAAGGTGCATTTGTAAGGCCAAAAGACATGACCAAAAATTCATAATGACCCTCATGAGTTCTAAATGTTGTTTTTGCAATGTCTTCAGTCTTCATTCTGATTTGATGATATCCTGAATGAAGATACAACTTGGTGAAGTAAATTGATCCATGCAATTCGTCCAATAATTCATCAATGACTGGAATGGAAACTTATCTTTAATAGTGAGCTTGTTGAGCTCCCTATAATCCAGACACATGTGCCATGATCCATCCTAAATGTGCAACAATACTACTGGAGCAGAGAAAGAACTTTGACTATGTTGAACTATACCAGCCTCTAGCATTTCTGCAACCATACATTCAATTTCAATCTTTTTGGCATAGGGATATCTGTATGGCCTTATGTTTGGAGGAACACTTCCTGGAATCAGATGAATAACATGATCATGATCATGAATAGGCGGGAAACCTTTGGGAGTCTCAAATACCTTGGAATGACTATCTAAGACTTTTTGGAGATATGGAGAAATAAATGATTCTGATGTGGAAACATCTAGCAAACATAATTGTGAAATTACGCTTCTTTGTTCCTTTTTTAGAAGCTTTGTCATTACCGTTAGAGCTGATTACCTTTCCCCGTTTCCCTGAAATATCCCGTAATTCAATTTTCTTTCATTCCACAGAAAATTTCATGAAAAGTTCTTGAAAACAAAAAGCTATTGTACCCAAGGATTGTAGCTATTGGACTCCTAGTACAACATCATCACCTCCCATTGGAATGGAAGGCATTGGGCTAGTCAATACATATTTTCCCATGCATAACTTGATATTATGGAACTTTCCAGAGAAATTTATCGTTCCTCCATTTGTAACCATCACTTGACACTCTAGTGTTGGATATAGGAAGCAATTCAATTCTTTTGATACCTTACAATGAATAAAATTGTGGTTACTTCCTGAATCAATCAACACTATTAACTTTTCCTTCTTGATTTGTCCTTCTATCTTGATGGTTTGAGGAGTGGTAATTCCAGCCAGTGCATTACAAGATATGGTCGGATTCATTTCTTCTTTATCTAGGATTTGTTCTTGGATTATATCCTCTTCCTTTGACCTTTCTTGCTCCTTTTCTTCTTCTTCTTCTTCACAATTTATGTAGAATAATTTCTTCTCAGCATGCTTATGACCCTTAGTGTATTTGCTATCACAACTGTAACAAAGCCCTTTTGCTCTTTTTTCTTCCAATTGTTGTGGTGTCAACCTTAAATGTTGTGGAAGGCTAGGGGTAACAACACTTCCATCTTTATAGTTGCGACTGGTATGCTTCCTGGTTGCCATAACTTTGCTTTCCATTTTTCTTGCCAACCTGAATGCCTCCTCTAATGAATTAGGTTCCCAAAGGCGAACATCATGTTGGATATTATCCTTTAAATTCCCTATGAACACATCAATCCTATGCTCCTCTAGAATATTTTTTACCCTTATGTTCAATTTTAGGAACTCCTCAATGTGCTCCATTATTGAACTCTTTTGTTTAAGACTTATCAATTGGCTAAAAAAAGTGTTGCTTTTTGTATCCACATAATGTGCTATCAATTCTTCTGTAGAAATTGCCCAAGTGATAATTTGTTTACGAGAGAAAAGCCATTGATATCATACAAACTGATTTGGTTCCAAATATAAAGTTGCAATACGTACCTTTCGTGTGTTTTTCACATTATTGATATCAAAACATTGCTCCATCTGTAATATCCATGTTGCGGGATCCTTGCCATCAAACTTCCTCATATCGATTTTTGGAATATAGTGGATCTTTGATCCTAAATTAGAGTTTATGGAATCATGATTAACATTTCTTTTGTTCTCATCATGAGTTTCCTTTACTACCCTTTCACCATTAGTGACCATTTCTTGTAGTAGCTTATTCATATTTATCTTTAATTCTTCCATGTATGTCTTCAAATCTATCTTCAAATCATCCATGTTAGCTTCCATGCCCTTCATTAAAACATCCATCTTAGCTTCTACATATTTATTTAAACCATCCATCTTAGATTTTGTTCCTTTTTGTGCAAGTGACAGTTGTTGCACTTGGTCTCGTAATTTTAATATATCATCTTGCATTTCTTCCTCTTCTTCATGAGTCATACTAGAGCTTTCAGGTTGCTTACTAGGTGTTTGCATTTTCTTTCCTCGAGGCATCAATTACTGATAATAATTATTTACTATGCCCTTTGAATTCCTTCAAACTAATTTTTGAAACCAAGCTTATGCAAAAATTAAAAAAAAACTACACACCTTTTTTCATTTTGTAGGAGATTGATATTGAATATGATGTATCTCTGTAATTTCGGACCATCCAATTCTGAAATTGTGATCTGTAGTAGCCCTCTGTGTCCTTTTTCCAATGTCACAAGTCTGATCCAAATTGGATTATCCAAGAAATAGTTATACAAAATCTCCCACAGTGACCTGATTATAGACTAGTTCAGTAGAGAAAACTTGTACGATGTGCCACGAGTCACTATTTCGACCTTTGGCTTTGAAAAATATATACAAGAAACTAAAGTCAGTTGTCTTTCTATACCTACTTATTAAATTTAAATCTGATGCTTAGAGATAAAGTTATGATGTTTTCCCCAGGTCACCTGTTTGGAATGCAATTCAGGAGTCTGCAAAAAGACCAACTTCGTCAAACCCTATATTCGAAAATATAGCGCGAAATGTTCTAAACTTCTGACGCCAAGTTCAACGTGTTTTCTTCTCAAATGGGTTTTTTTTGTAGTGTTTGAAACTTTGTAGAAAAAAATTTATAGTGAAAATTCCACGATGACCTATTTGGAGCAGCAAAACCCTAGAATCCAAAGCTCTAATACCAAATGTTATGAAACCAACTCAAGAAAAAGATAGAAAAGATAGATCAATGCCTTAGAATTCAGCCTCTTCGAGGGGGAAACCTCCTTTACATTACATAAATGAAAAATTCTTGGATGATTCAAATGATAAAACCTCCTTTCTCTATATAGGAGTCTAAGGAGTCACAATATAACCCCGCCGACCTAACAATAATAATATAAAGCCACAAAAATAGCAATAGAGGGATTCTATGGGGCACAGTAATAAAAATATAGGGACAATAGGGGCACAACAATATTAATAAGGGATACAAGTACAATAGTAATGGGGTAATCATTAGTATTATAGGGACCTATCAGAGTTACTAGCTCCTGAAAGCCTTGGGTGGACAAACACTTTGGAAGACCTATAACAACTTCGGTCGAGTTACTTGTCCTGGAAGTCTTGTTTGGAAAAAAATATTGAAGCCCTTGGTGGGTTGAGTTACTAGTCCTGGAAGCCCTGGTTGGAGAAACACTCTAGAAGCCCAGCAACAATTGTGGGTTGAGCTACTAATCCTCGAACACTTGGTTGGAACAAACACTTTGGAGCCTTGCAAGGCTTGGGTAGAGACAAATATGGTGATTGTTTGTGATGTATGACTATGAGGTGGAATCACTGTTTGATAGGTTGAGGTGTTTTGGCCTCTAGAAGCCCTTGTTCAGTTTTGATGAGTTATTCGATGAGATCCCACATTCATGCTTAGAATATGGCACGCGGTTGATTCACTAAAATAAATATTTGGTTTAGCCAATCTATGGTCGGGTGGTTCGTGGAAGTCCCAAACCTGGTTGATTATTGTATTAATTAATAAGAGTTTATTTCTCCTTGTTAATTCATGAGTATTATATTGGTTTATATGTGGATTATATGGTTATTATTTCCTTGGTATTTGTGTTATTATTATGTTGGTTATGAACATGTATTATGATAGTGCCTATGTATGGATATCATCATGTTACTTTTAAAGCCTCAAATGATACATGTAATTTGTAGGATTGTGTGATTAGTACTTCAAATTTAGTAAGGTTCGAGGATCTAGTCCTTTTTTTTTCAGCAAACCCTTAATTTTCTTCTCTCGTGCATTGTTTTCCCATGTTGATTTGAGTCGCAAGTGTTGTGCTCGACCTCAATTTATTTTAGTTTACATGTGGAACTCCTCTTATTTACTCCATAATTTTAGGACTAATTCATACAATGGATTCTCTTACTCTCGACGAGGATTATGTGAATACTAAATTTGATGGTAAGACTCCTCATTATTTTGGCACCAATATTGGGGCAAGGAGACTTCTTTTATCACCTCTAAAGCTTGGAAACTTCCCCATGGATAAAAAAAATGAATGGGTATCTTAATTATGTACATGCAATTCAAATGGTCCAAACCATCATCTATAAATCTAAGGTATAATCTGAGGAAAATAGAAGGAGAAATTCGTTGGGCAAAAGAATTGATTAGGAGATTAGAAATTCATTCGTACCTACAAGCGAAGGATAATGCTGGAAAGGTCTCTTTTAGAAGAGCTAAATAAATGATTTGGTAGAAAATTATTAAGTTAATAAAGAAATCACTAGGAATAGCTTGAATTGATCTGTGGAAAGATTGAAAATATTAATACGACATAAAGAAGTAGAGATGCTTGAAGCACATTCCCGGACAAATGTACATAAAGTTAAGGTAATAGCTAGCTTCCTAAGTTGCGATACCAAAGAATACATTAAGAATGAAAAATACGACCACTCATGAAGCTATCATTGGCCTACAGACAAAAATGATAGAAGCATGGCTGGGTGATGTATTAATAGAGTAGGAGTGGAATGGTATTTACAAAACATATAGATTAGTTGTATATGCAAGTGTAACAACAAGATTGAGGGTGTTTCCATGTCAGAAGAAAATATAGGTAGTGATGTCAACCATCTTACCAATGACAAGTTTCTTGGGGCACCCAAGTCATTATAGAGCCCAACCAAGTTAGCGACCAACCGATTTAGTGCCCAAGAGCAAGAAGGAAGGCAACACTAGCTAGGAGAGAGATGGTATCAAAGCCAAATATAGAATCAATAATGAACATATTTTCAAAGAAACTTCTAGAAGAATTTCGTTAGAATACAACTAGAAATTTTGTAACCAACATGATTTGTTTTCGATATGGTGAGCCCTAGTATTACACTAAGAATGTTGCAACTCCCAAGGGTTCGTCAACTCAAATTATCAACGTGGAGTTCATACAAACTTAGAGGTAACAATTCCATATGTAAAAAAAAATGGATTATACTCATGCACCCTCAGTCATGACATTATATCAAAGTGCACATAGACCATTCCTCCTACTAAACTATAGTGAAAGCTTGCTGATGAAATTATAATTGAAAAATAATTCTAGCTATGAAAGTGGAAATGCCATTTTCTCAACTTCTACATGCTAATTAATCAATTCATGAAATGATAGGCTAATCTACTTGCAGAAAGAAAACTATTGTATCTTTCATAATTCATCAAACTACCAACATATTTTATTTATCATCTACCTAGTTCACACTTGCTTGAAAATAAAAAACCTAAGTTCCATCATACTTGTGATTAAAGAAACTAATTCTACCGTGTTTTGCAGTGAGGAAAAGGGATGGTTGGACTGGCATAGAAGCTTCCCCTGATCATCAAATCACAACTTGGGGTCATTATTCATATTTATTAAGCAAAATTTTAAGTGGGGATCAAAACTAGTGAAGAAAGGTGGTGCTACATGCTTGGTACAGGTGCTACTACAAAGGTCATTTATTGCTATAGGAGGGCCTGTAATGCTACAAGAGGGTTTATAAGAGTTTTTTTAGGGCGAAAATTATGTCTTGAGGGTTTGGAGAGGTGGATGGAGGTTAATGAGAATGAAGGAAGGTTGGCTTGAGCTCCCTAGCCAAGTCCAGGACCTCTCAAAACCCTGTCTTGCACTAGGATGAATGATCATGGTGTCCTAAGTTTACTAGGCAAAGTGACTTATGGAAATAGAATTCTGGGACATAATTGAGGTGCGGAAAGAGAATGTGGAGGAGTCTAAGATGAAAGATGAAGAGGTTCACTACCCTATAGATCAACACAACCCCGTAACCACCCACATGCATACATCTATGGATCATTAACAAAGTGATATAACCTATGATGGAAAATATGAATTGAATTTAAATAACATTTATTTTATGCCATAACACTACTCTAATCACTAAATTGACTTATAAGCCATAGAAAGAAATTGTGAAGGATAACAAATAACATTCATGTATTTCCAAGAAATCACAAACAAAATGTTTTTGGAATGAGATTGTGAATCCTTCCACCCATTCTCCCATAAGAGAAGTTATGTAGAAGCTTGCAATCAATGGTTTTTATAGCTTAACCTTTACTGAAATGAAATAAACTATCAACTGCTTGGAATCAAGAAAAAAACACAAGAACAAAAGATGGATCAAAGCCTGTAGGTTGGGCCCAAACCCATGTTAGGAAAAACATGGGGGAGGTGGTGGTGAATCAATATTTTAAAACTTACTTGACCTTCTAATTTTCTATTCAAATTGATGTACACAACTCTAATGAAGTAAACATGTGTATGTTCGCTATTGTTATTCAGAAAACTAGTGTATATCCAGTTAACTATCTTTTCAATTAATTCTTCATCATTTTAACTTGAACCACTATATCAGTCCTTCATTAGGCATTAATTAAATACTAAACAAGTGTAGTAAGAATATAATAAATCATCACACATAGTCAAGACCTATGAACACGAGGAGTTTAAGGTGGAATCCTAATGTGGGAAAAAACTACCATTGTTGTTGTCTTTGTCTTCTTCTTAAAAAATATTCTTTATAATCTTGTATTGGTGCAGACTCATAACAATACACAGACACCCACCTGCAAAAGCCTACAACATTCTCTTGTTCCCTAGAACATATTAGAAGGGAGCTACAACCCACTTGTCTTCAGTTCCTTGTGGATCAATTTTCATAATGTTTCAAACTAGATCCACCTGATAAAAATATTACAACCTGTAGGCCACCTTTCATCAATTTTGCATATTGGACCCACTACCACCATTAATCACTGAATCAACAAAAACAAATAATTCACTAAATCTCATTGAAACCAATCATAAAAAATCGTTGGAATGCACTATCAACCATCAAACCATACACTGTTATCTATCAATAAAAGCAACTACTACAACTAAAAAGCCGTAATCAACAATATGTCAAAATTTGTATGCTAATTTTATGAATAATACCCATGTATACACATTTTTCCTTAATCGAACTTGCATATCAATCTCAAAAACACTGATCCTTCAAACTGAAGCACTACACTACTGAAATGAATCATAGACACATATATCCTTCGTCACTGACCTATAAGCTACCTACAGATCATTACATACCAGCATCAATATAGTTCAATATTTCATTCACAAACCATTCAACTTCACCAAAACTATCACATACAAATTATTATGAGGAAGACCTCATGAACATACAACAACAATCACCACAAGACTGATAGACATCATTTACTGCATATACTTCAGAAAACCTAGCATATGTATTTGACCCTTGGAAAATACTTCTGTATGTGTACATGCCCTCCACGAAGCATACACGCATATAGATTTGTTCATCATGCAGAATTGACACACGACTTTCTATAGGTAGACCCATGTACTTATGCATTTTTTCTTATACAAACTTACATACACATCTATAATTATTGACTCATTCCTTCTCTGCGCAACAAAACTTTAGTCAAGCCGAAATCTTGGTAAACTAGTAACAAACTTTCTTTAGAACATTATTATCACATATCAACACGTAAGAAAATCATGTAGTCATTTCAGATTTACATGATCTGATCCCACATCACATTCCTTGTGCAACCTTAATTCAGATCAAAAAATTAATCAATATCCCATTACTTGCACAAAAAACACTTAGACCTTCATCTCCTTATATAGATTATGTCTTATCCAATACCATGGGTCAAATTATGAGCAATACCGATGGTATTCCTAAACAGGATCAAATATATGTTGTCGTGATCATTACGAAGGGCCAATACCATGGTAATGATCCCTATTATTTAGGATACCATGCTGTGTAAATTGTATGCGCTTTTTATTCTCCATACCCACCTATGTACAGGACTTTGCTTCATAGAATCCCTATGTATTTTTCAAAATATTAACTTCACCATTCTTCTATCTATGGAATACTATGCCTTTTTCCAAAGTCTTCATCAGATGTGTACTGGATTTTAAATTCATCATGTTATCATCATGTTGGTAATATTCATCAACTAGGTTTCCATCAAGGACAACAAATTTTTCATAATTCCAACAATCTCCCCCTTTCGACTTGAGGGAAACCACTATTATGTTTGGTTACCAACCATCCATAGATACCTGTAGATATACCAAGATTCTCTCTAAGTAGGCTTTATCCAAACACCAAGCTACTCTCCCCCTTTAACATCAAAGGAAAAGGGATGACCAATATTTAACATAGTGCTATAGATATGATTTCTTGAATATTGATCACTGAATGTGGACCATGCTCCCCCTGAGAACATGCTAAAGTTTTTGAAGATATACAAGGAAGTAACGAGACATGACCTTTCATATCACCAATAAATCATAGTGACCAATCCACCAATGTAGTGGGGTTACATATTTGACTTAACATTACATCAAATGTCCAACATGGGATGACATAAATAATTGAATTGACCCCAATAGTCTATTCATGACTAAATATTACAATTGTTACATCATAGGTATTTACATGACCTTTACATCAATTGACAGATGTGACATATTTAACCAAGAACAAAGAACTGAATAGTGAGGTAACAAGACTAGGATAGTCTTCAGTATTATATACCATATATGATTTGTACTATAAGCATCAGACAACAATGCATGAACCTCATCAAAAAGTAAGTCAAAAACTTCAACAACATGTGTATCTTCACCAACATAATCAAGAAATCATGATGCCAACAATGTAATAGAAGAAGAAAGGGAAAATTCTCCCCCTGAACATGTGTCAATTGTTCACTATTAGATTTGATTATATCAATTTATTCATTAGTCAAACCATCAAATAAAATTCGTTAATCAAATCATCAATATCATATTGGGGCAACTCATAAACCATAAGTATCTAGCATCAATAGATTGTATCTAACTAATATTAGAATCAACAAGAAACATTGTTAGAATCATTTCATAACATTTCTTTGAGTTAGCTCTATTGATACTTCATCAAAAGGAAATATATGTGACTATATGGATGAAAATAGGCATATATATATGGCTTTTATTCATAAAATCTACTTAAAAATAGTAGACTGCAATAAATCTCACTTTTAGCTCCCCTTGAACTTGAAGGATGGTCAGAATGATTAACATAGTGATGAAGTAGAGATGACTACTAATTTATCTCTGAGATATTCAAAACAATCACGTGGAAGAGGCTTTGTAAATATATCTGCAACTTGTTATTTTGAGAGAACATAATCCAGTTTGAACTTTTGTTTAAGCAAATGTTCTCTTAGAAAGTGATATTTTATTGGAATATGCTTGGTTTTTTTGTGCATGAAAATATTTTTAGAAATACTTATGGCACTGGTATTATCACATAGAACGGAGCTTTGGTTTTTGTTGAATTATGATATCAAGAGGGGTCCCATGTAGAATGCTCCTCCATTGGTGCTTTTTTGATCATCAATATTTCCTTCCCAATCTACATCCATGTAAGCATGAAGAGTAAGATCTGCATCTTTGGGATATCATAAACCAAAGTCTTGAGTTACTTGTTGTTACACAGTATTTTGTCACTGTCCCTATACTCCTCGTTCCTTGATCCTAGAGGAACTCTACAATGAACCCCACATGCTATTCCTTCATGGAGAAACTCTCATTATGTCCCTCTTCATGAGAATATCATTTACCTTTTGCACCATTTCCCTTGAAACTTTTGTTTTTCCCAATTTAATAAACCAACGCTAATGGCCCTTGTCTCCCCTATGCCGATGTGTAGAGATTAGCACTATTACCTGTGCCAATCGATGCGACTGAGCTATGTTCAAGTCATGTCGGTCCTGTTATGGAAATTTTTTTAAAATTAGAATTGAAGCTTCCATCTCTAGAAGCTCCATAACAAAAGTCTGGTAAATGGTTTGGGTAGATGGGGTGGAGGATGAGAGTTTGGGCTCCTTTCCCCTATAATGATGGAACTACCTCAAGGGATAAGTCCTTATCCCATGAGAATAGGATCCATTTCCCATCCATCTTTCCTATATAAACCTCCCTTCTTCCCAAGCACAAAATAGTAACATAATTAGAGTGTTCCTTGAGTGTGAGTATACTATTTTGATTTGACAAGAAAGCTATTACTAGTTGTAGCCATATAGTTGTGTGAGGGAGAAGTGTGTTTTGGTTTGGACTGAAGCCAAAAGGGAAGAGTCTTTAAATTGTTGTGTGGGAACCTGGTATTGTCAGAGGAAGACCGCGACATCAAGACAAATGGTTGTAATCTCTCCTTAATATTAATATATGCAACTATCTATTGATTTCCTACATGTTTTGTAATATTACATATTGATGTCTTGATGCTTCTTGACTCATTAAGTAGGTTGGATTCAAAATTGTCTTTATTATGTTTGTGTGTTGTTGTTGTTTACTTGTTTTACAAGCTTGAAGAAGGAAGCGAGAGATTGTTAGAGTGAGAAACTGAGGACATCATTAGGTAGGATAAGGGACCTTGAGGTACGCCATCTTAATTGATCCTAACCTAAGGAAATATTCCATAGAATGTACCTATTGTGGCTAGACCCATTATCGGGCTAGAGGAATTCCTTTGTGTCCTCACTTATAAGTTTACTTCACCACAAATTGGCGACTCCCCTAGGGATATCCCATCTTTTTGTTTGTTTTGGATTTCATGATTTCGTGAGAACTTTGCTAGTTTCATGCTTTCCCTTTTTTCTGTTGCTTGTCTCCTACTTAATGGCTTAAGTCTCAAAATCATAGTAGCAGATCTAGTCTGTGTTTTGATTCTTCTTTTTAATTTTTCTTAGTTTCCTTGGACAATGCATTTAATTGTCTAACAGTCGTGCTTATCAGTGCGAATTGCAAAGGAATAGTCACGCCGACTTGCCTCTAGCGCTTGTTTTCAGTTAGGCAGTTGCACTGATTCCTGTATGTGAAGATTAGGGCTAGACCCCAATCTTGGCCAGTGTGTTTTTCTCGTGTGTTTTTGACCTTGTGAGCCTTTTGAGTATTTTTCGCGCTAATTAGAAAGCTACTTTTTGTTTGGTTTTTATTTCTTGTAGGCTTGTCATCTTGTTGTTTGATTGATCGAGTCATTGAGTGGACAATGACACTAGGACATCTAGGTAGTCATCCATTCAATAGCTTGTGGAATCATCTAGTTTGGTTGTGGGTGTGTTTTCTCTTTGCATTTGTTTTGTTCCCTTGTATGAGTTTAACCTCTTTTTGTACAAGTTTGAAAAAGTTTTGTTTACTAGTTTGAACGTCTTTTTCTGGCATAGATTACATTGTCAATCTTGTGTTTTGGCAAAGTCAATGCTTATTTGATCTGAATGAAACTCTCTTTTCATGTTTTCATCTGCTTGAGGAGCTCATAGTCTCGAAAATTTTCTCATTGAAATATTGTATGCGGAAGTTTGTTTCGTTGTTTTATGAGAAAATGAAATTCTAACCTATTGCTTCATTATGATTCACATCTCTTAGAAACTAGAATTGCATCAACGTTTGAAAAGGAAGAGAATTTTTTTCATTTCGAAAGGACTAATAGATAAGTGCTTGTAGGAAATTAGGAATTGGAGTGCATTTTTCATTAGATTATTTTTTTCAAAAAGTGAAGCAGTGGAAAATCATTTCATTTTCAGTTGCTTGATTGTTTGCATTTTATTGAGTATTTTTTACCCTCTCTGGTGTAGGCATTTCATCAAATTGAAAGGGCCTTGTCCCATTTAGCTGCATTTTAGGTTTTTCGAGTAGCATCGCTAAGACTTGAAAACTGAAACTTAACTAAAGATCAACTCTAAAATGAATTCAATTTTCCTAAGGCGGATTTGACATTAACGATCAAATCTAGAAGGTCTAGGCTAGAGACTTGTTTTGGCATCTATAAACCTAGCATCTACTGCTAACTTAGGCATTAGATAGCGCTAGCATGGATTTGTGCTCCTCGTACCGTCACGTATATAATGGGATACCACACTAGGCTACCATTCTTTTATCCTTAGGAAGCTGAGTCGGCTGCCTTGCGAACATAATACACCCAACACAACATTCGTGGAGATTGCTTGCTCGTACTTCTTGGTTTGTGAGGAGGTATTCTGCAGTTCATGGTTGCCTAGTAATCCTATTTACGTAGATCATCTAGAATAGTGATTCAATCTTTTTGACTCATTAAACTTAAAAGATCATCCGATCACTTGTCCTTTTGAGCTCGTTTCCAATCGAAAGTGATAGAGTCATCATTGTTTCTTTCTCGACTCTTCAAAAATGAAAGAACATTAGTCCTTTATGCATCTTAAATAATCAATTGCCCATGATCCAAAACATAATTTTAGATTTCTTGACCAAATCATGAGTTCCTTTAAAAGGACATTTTAAAGCCTTGTAGTTATTTGTCCTGTCAACTAAGACAAGGTCATCATCCTCTTTTTCTCCTCCGTCTGAAATATTGTCCAAGGAGCCACTTCCTGAGTTATCAGAGCCATTTGAGGACCAAAATATTAAACTCGCAATTGTTTTGAGTGTACAGCCATTATCATCTTGTCCTCCACCTACTTTTGATTCAGGGTCATCTACTGGTCTTGACCCGAAATCTCCAGATAATCATGTTCGAACTCCAAAGAACTCGTCGACCACTCATGATTAGCTTGGATTGGTTATCTATCCTCTGAACCCTCTGTTTGACATTGTTGAGATATCACCATAGCACCCCTACATTCCACACGATCAACTGGGTGTTCCTTTGGAACTATCCCTTAGTACACGTTCAGTTGTCCATCATCGTTTGTTTCCAGACAAGGAACCCAAGGGCGATGCTCCATTCACTTCTTCGGTTGAGTCCGAAGTCTCAACTCAACACACTATCGAGGGAGAAGAATTGCAGCTGTAGTTCCCTCTCGAGGGTTTCCCTTATTCATAAGGTATTCCTGTAGCTTGCCACCAAACTATGTGTCCTTAGGGCACTTAGTTTTGGGCACACCAAGTGCCTCATCGATCTACCATTACTCTGTTTGGGCATTAAGTGTCAGACCTACGTCAGGTCCGTTCATCACGAGCACGACTTCCCAATGAGTTGTTACCTCAGTCCTGGTGTAACTCACCGTCCCAAACACCATTGTATTATCAATCCAAATTTTGAATCAATCGCAACCAGTGGTCTCAAAGATTGTCTTTTCCAGTTCCTTTGTCCCATTAGTCAGTGGTTAGATTGTGCCACCGCCTGGGGGTAGAATATGAATATCTCTCTAGTGTTAGGTGCCACTAATGTGAGAAAGTCATAAGCTCACATGCTTGGTATACACCATCCCTCTTCTGATATTATTTACAACCTTGCTAACCTTACTAGATCAAGCAATGTCTAGTACCAACAGGTTCAGAATCTTGGTGGTCCATCTGGATCGAGCAATGTTCAGTATCAGCAGCATTATGGGGCTCAGGTCCAATACCAAAATTCTTACATTCCATACAATTCTCAAGGATTGGTTAATCAACCTTACACCATCCCGTTTGGGCAGTACATCCAGCCTGGCTATGGCCAGATTGAGTTCGGTAATTTCCTGGGCACTATTCAAGTAGCCTTGCAACAACAAGGATAACTTTTGCAAAAACCAGGGCAACCTTTGTTGTAGCAAGGGCTTTGAACGCAATAGAAAGGGTAGATTATCCCACAGTAAGGTCACCTACAACAATCGCAAGGTCAGTCCTTCCAACAGTTGCAACAAACCGCACAGTAGCAGATTAATATGCTATGCATACCTCTCAATCCATACCCTCGTAGGGCCAACCTCTGCAAACCCAGGGACAAATTTTGTAGCTGCAAGGCCATCAAAACCATCCTAGGCAGTAGTAATCCTTCTATACCTATCAATAAGGGCAACCCTTGGAGGGATAGGTTCAAGGTCAAGTCCTGCAGCAGTAGGTGCAAAATCCTCTTGTCCAAGCCAACAGGTTCAGAATCCTACCGGTCAAGGGAACCAGGGGCAAAACCCCTACGTCCAAGGGCAACAAGTGTACCAATCTTATGCCCAAAGACTGCAGGTCCATAACCCTCTTGTTGAGCGACAACAGGTCCAACAACCCTATGTTCCAGGACAACAGTTCCCATACCCACATGTCCAAGGTCAACATGCTTAGCAACCTTTTAACCCATACGTTGCCTATCAACAACCTACGCATGGAGAGTTTCAAGGTATTCCTGGTCTGAATCCTCCCTCTGGTCAAGGTAACATGCAATGGGGGCAGCCTCAGATGCCATATGGCCAAAATCTCCCACTATGGGGTCAAAATCCTTACCAGCAGGGATGGGCTCCTCCTTATGGGCAACCTTATCAACCTCCCATGCATTTTAACACTATATTATCTTTCGTGGCTACACTTGAGTTGTTGGATGTATTACGTCTCATTAATGATCCAATTCTTCATTCGCGTACTGGCCTCTAGTGCTGTCCAAGATACCAAGTCATCACCCCAAGTTCTATGGAAAAGCTAAGGAAGATCCTCAGTCCCACGTGCTGAAATATCACCTCTGGTGCTCGTCGAATTCATACGTGGATGATTCCATTCATCTTCATCTTTTCCAACGAACCCTTACGGGTGCCGCAACAGAATGGTACATCGAGCTACCTAGAAGTACTTTTCATGATGTCAATTCATTAGCCATGGACTTCCTCACACATTTTCAACTTCCAGTTCGTTATGAAACGGGCACCTATCTGCTCACATTGCTTAAGCAAGACATGATGACGCACATCTCTAATCATATCCATGAATGGAGACATAGACATTGACGGATCAAGTTCGAAATAGTTGATCAGTTGCTCACTGAATTGTTTACCAAATCATTCGTAGTCCCAATTTCTCGTGATATAGCCATGGGTGGATGCATCATTGAAGAGCAAACCATCGCTCGTGCCCAGTACTTGGACCTAGTCTACTCTCAATTTGGCAACTTATATGAATTATTACCCAATGCTCTATAGCCGTCATCCACTCCTACGACATCCAAGTCACCCACTGTCACTCCCATTGATGGATTTATTGGTTTAGTATGCCAAGCCCCTACCAAAAATTCTTCCAAATAGAAGTCGGTATTGAATACTGCTCCCAAAAGTTCATCTCAAAACTCTCCAGGCCCTACTAAAACCTTAGAGGTCCAGCCTGTCTAGTCTACCGCGATAGACAAATCCTAGAAAGGAAAAAAGAAAGCAAAGGCAAGGCTAAAGCCAACACCCCAAAACAAGGTCCTCCCAAATTGTCTGCTAGCGAATGATCACAATGGAAATCTAAGTATCCTTTCCTCATTTGTGAGGAGGATCACTATACTAAGGATTGTCCACAATGATACGAAGTTAGTTGAGTGCTTAAGGGGACCCCTTCTATCCTTAAAGAGCCCTTTCCATCTCAACAAACTCAAATGGTAGACCAACCCCGATCTTCTTCCTCTAGATCTCAAGTGTTCATGATGCGCACGCCCATTAATGTGGCTACCTGATTGAAGGATTATCAAACTCCAGCTCCCACAGTAAGGAAATAAAAATAAATCCCATCTTCTTCTACCCCGAGTTCTAGCCCTCTAAAAATCGAGCACCCTAACCCTGATTCCGCTCCACAACCACCCTCTAGAGGTGTGCTAAATAAATCCTTGTACAATCCCAATGTCTAAGCTACTCAGCATTACAATATTGTTGAATATTTGGCTCAGGAACCATTAGCTATGTCGACTCTCGAGATACTCCAAAGCTTCCCATCATAGTGGAAATCTTTGATGTCAGCTATCGGGGGCATCAATCCCACTGATTCTAATTTGATCTGTTTCAATCTAGAGAACCATGTTCCTCGACTCCCTCATCATATTTCCTTTCTTATTCAGGTAATCAGTAATGAAAATACCATCCATTGTACTGTCATAGATGAAGGTGCTTCTACCTACACCATGTCAACTACGTGCTGGAAGGCTATTGGTTCTCCTACACTAAACTAGTGTCCAAACACATTGGAAGCTTTCGATGCATGCAATTTGTGACCCTTTGGTGTTTTACCCAACCTTACCATCACCCTGGAAGGCAAGACAGTGCAAGTCAAAGTAGAGATTGTTGATCCCAATCTCAATTATAATTTTCTACTAAGCTGAAGTTGGACTCATGCCATGCATGTCATGGCCTCCTCTTTGTTTCGTGTAATTCGTTTTCCCCATCAAGGGAGGATTGTCACCATTGATCAGTTGTCTTTCTTTTATTCTTCCACATCTAATGGAAATGTTTCGTATGTCAAGCACTGTGGTGCTCCCTTTGAGAGTGTGGGGGTAGATCTCTTCAAATATTCTGCCTTAATGGGGATTTTTCCACTTCGACCTCCTCATGTTGCCTCCGTCAGCATGATCTCGGTAAAATATGATCCCTAGCTCATACCTGTGCCAGATCTAGTTGATGCTTGGGGTGATGTCATGCTGCTTAGTCCTGCTGAAGTCATTTACATGAAAATTGTTTCGGCTATGAATGTTGCATCCTTTGATTCTCATATCTTGAAGACCTCTCTCAATATGTATTCTAAATCCCCCTAGCTTGGCACTTTGGAATCATCTAATCCCTTAGCCGAGACCTTCCTCGCTCATGAAGGTATCATGGAAATCATGTCTCTCAAGGAACTACCATGGATCGATACCCATCATCACTCCTTGCTCCTGCCTGGACCGACGGTCATGTCTACCTCTTTTGAAGAGTACTCTTCTCCATTTCCACCACCTACTGTTACTCATGATGTATGGTCGGAAGGAAATTTGGGTAATATTACCCAAACGATGTCGATTGACATTTCTATTAAACCTGGTATTGTTAAACATGTTCATATTAGGGTATCATGTTCTTCAGATGAGATCAAGACATATACTCTTCTTTTTCAAGAATTTTGTGATGTGTTGGCATGGTCTTATGAAGAAATGCTTGGCATTGATCCCAACATTATGGTTCATGAAATACCAATGTATCCAGATGCGAAACCCGTTCGCCAATGACTTCATCTAGTGCACCTTAGAAAGGCTGCTGTTATTAAGGGCAAAGTCGAAAAGCTTCTAAAACCTCGATTCATTTATCTTGTTCCCCTTACAGACTGGGTTTCCAATATAGTCCCAGTGAATAAAAATCAAGGCACGATCTGTGTTTGCGTGGATTATCAAGATCTTAATTATCCCTGTCCTAAAGAAAACTATCCTACTCGCTTCATTGATCAAATCATTAATGAATGTGCCAAGAGTGAAATTTTTTCCTTTATGGAAATTTTTTTGGTTACAACCAGATCAATATCACAGCAGCTGGCCAAGAGAAGACAACCTTTACCTGCCCATGGGGTATGTTCGCATACAAGAAGCTCCCTTTCAGCCTAAAAAATGTTGGGGCCACATTTCAGTGGGAAATGTCCTATGTGTTTCATGATATTCACAAAATTGTCCAACCTTACTTGGATAACCTCCCTGCCCGTTCTCGTAAGCGAAAAGATCACCCAAACCACCTTCGGTAGATTTTTATATGTTGCAGGCACTACAACATCCAGTTAAATCTGTGCAAATGAGTTTTCTACGTAGAATCATGATGAGTCCTTGGCTTCATCATTTCCAAGGATTAGATTCACTTGGATCTGCTAAAAGTCGAGGCCATTATAAACTTACCCCCTCCATCTTCACTGCACCAACTCTAGAGCCTCTAGGGAAAGGCCAACTTTCTTCATTGTTTTATACCCAACTACATCAGGCTAGCTACAGGATTTAACCAATTTCTCAAACAAGGAACACCCTTTGCATGCAACGAGATAGCCCAAAAATATTTCGATGATCTTAAGGTTGTCCTCATAAATTCTCCTCTTTTGCATCCGCCGACTTATTATCAAGATTACTTCCTTTACCTAGCTGCAACCCCTAGCACTATAGCTATGGTATTGGTTCAAGATGATGACTAAGGCATTGAACACGTCATCTACTACCTAAGTCGGAATCTCCTCGACACTGAAATGCATTATTCACATGTCACGAAGTTGGCTTTGGCCTTCGTCCAAGCTGTTCAACATTTTCGGCATTATATTGTCTTATGAACAACTATAATGATTTCTAAATACAACCCTATGAACTACATCCTGACTTGTAATTTGTTGGGGGGCAAGTATTATAAATGGATCATTATCCTACAAGAATTCAATTTGGTCTTCACTACGGAAAAATATAAGAAGTCACTTGTTTTTGCAAAATTGATTTGTTCCCTTCCCTCCAAAGCTCTCCTTGATGGTGCAGATGAACAACTCCCAAACGAGACCCTTTTCCTGATTAGCACCCTTGATCCATGGTACAGTGATATCATCTTGTATCTCCAAACCTCCACGTTTTGGTCCGCATTGATCAAATATGATCATCGAAGGATTCGACATCATTCTCAACCCTACCACATTATTGGTGATACTTTATACCATTTTGATGTTGATTCTATTCTTCGTTGATGCCTCACGATTGAGGAAGCTGAAAGAGTTCTCAAAGATTGCCACTTCGAGGCATGTGGTGGTCATATGTATGGTTATGCTACAGCTTAGAAAATCGTTCACGCTGGTTATTTCTGGTCATCCATCTTCAAAGACTGCATTGTTTCTATCTACAAGTCACGAATGCCAAATCTACTAATGCAAGATGTGAACCCCACCCTCTCACCTACACCCTGTCATTACCGCTGGTCCCTTTTCCAAATGGGGCATCTACTGTATGAAATGTAACCCTTGTTTGGCCAGGGGGCATGCCTACATTATCATTGTTGTGGATTACTTCACCAAATGGGCCGACGTGATGCCTACATATTCGACGGATGGTAAGATGACAACTCAATTCCATTTTAACCATGTTATTTCCAGGTTCAACATACCCCAAGCCATTGTGATAGATCATGGCTCCCACTTCAAAGATTACATGATGGCAGAACTGACATCCGCATTGGGCTTGCACCACAATGGCTCGATCCCATATTACGCGCAGGCCAATGACCAAGTTGAAGCCATGAACAAAGTTTTGGTCACCATGCTTCAGCGTACTATTGGGTTCACAAGTAAAATTTGCATCTCATTCTTTTTTAAGCTCTATGGGCCTATCAAACTTCAAACAAAGATGCCACTGGTTTCACACCATTCCAGTTGGTCTATGGTCTGCAAACAACATTGCTAATCGAATGTGAGATTCCTTCACTTAAGTTAGCTATTGAACTCCTCCCTGAAACATCACCTCAAGAGGAATGCCCTTTATATTTGGAACGATTGGACGAGACTCGTCGTCTCTTTGCCTTGGTCATCGAAGCACAAAAGACACGGGTCAAATCCCATTTCAACCAGTCGGTCTCCCCTCGCGCTTTCTTTGAGGGTGATTTGGTCCTGCTATATGACCAAGATAATGATAAGCTAGGGGAAGGTAAGTTTGAACCTATGTGGCATGGGCCCTATATTGTAAAATGTTTTGTAGAAAGGAGCCTATGAACTTATTGATTATAAAGGAAATCCTATCGATAAGCCCTAAAATGGGCTTTACCTCAAAAATTACTATGCTTAAGTCATCTTTCATGGTTACTTTTGTATATTATTGTGTGATTCATTTCTATACAGTGTGGTTTTATGTGGAAGTTTTCAAACAACTTTCCTGTTTACTATACTTTTCTTGCTTTGCAGATGTCTACAACTCCTCATGTCGGTTTCGCTGATGGTGCTTGCAAAAGTACCTAGAACCTATCATCCATGGCATGGGCTATCTACAACTCTAATTGTGAGTTGATTGATCCTCAAGGTATCTTCCTAGGTCATACAACCAACAACAATGTTGAATATAGTGCGGTCATTGAACTATTATCAGAAGCCATCACTATGGGCATCAGAGAATTGGTTGTCAACCTAGATTCACAACTTATTGTCCTTCAACTCAATGGACAATATTCCATCAGGAACCCTCAAATATTAAGAATGTATCTCTGTATCCATCTGTTGGAAAGACATTTTGATTATATCACATATCATAATATTCCTAGATGCATGAATACATTAACAGATGCATTAGCTAATTACGTGTTGGATAGACATTTACAAAACATGTAAAAGATAAGACAAACCATTTATACCATAATAGATAGGAAAATATAACATATGTTCATATGTGAAAATTTTTGATGCATCAAAACCCCCAAAAAATAATATCTATCTCTCCAATAACATTGGCAGCTCGAAGGCCTCATACATCTGTGGCACACAAGACTCAAAAAATATGTAAGTACTGGACCTAGGAACTATCTGGCATGGTGGTCATGATAGCACGAAACAACTCGCACTATGCAACTCAGTAATCGGTGGATTTGATCTGAGACTCCCGTTGTGTGCCTTTGGTACCACCGAGGCATGTCTTCTATACGAGCATAGTCAGGGATACCATGAGTCAACCCCTCAAGGTTCCTCGCAATGTCCTCCTCGTCATCGTTCCGTTCCTAATAAGGGGTGACAAAGTCAATAGGATGAGGATAGCACCTGGCTATCGGGGACATCCTGGCTGGCCGCTCTGGTCCAGCATTTGCATACACAAGAGAATTTTCCCTTTCTTCTAGCAAGGGCATATCTGGGTCTCCATGGAAATTAGTGCTGTTGTACGATGAGTCCTCCATGACAATTTTCTGTCATCGTAACCACCAAAAGAATGTTGGTCGGTAGGACAACTGCTGACCCCCAGTGATCCTGGGCATCAAACAACTCCAGTGGGCCATCCATGGATCACGTGGCATAGGAGGATCAACCTTAGTCAACTGATACTAGAAAAGTGGCACTCATTCCAGGAAGAAGGTCACAAGTATTGATTTGAAGCCAAATTGCTTCAGATTTTCCGCCTTTGCCTTGGACAACTGGTGCTTGATATTCATCTTCATGGCCTCTGCCCAATTGAAGATCATGGGAGATGTGGAGTCTATACCGTAAAGGAACTTCAACTTATTAGTCTCATGTTTCGCTTGGGACCCCGCCACTCTGTTGATGGTTGATAGAAGCACCCTTAGTGTCAAATCCCGTACATTAGAAATCTTAATTTTCCTGCTTTTGGATTTCAAGGCCTTAGGACAATGTGCAACAAGTAGGGAAGATATGCTTGCCCCGACTGGACATGACCCATACAAATTCATTGGCTCACCTCTCCGAGACAACCCGGTGATGAAGTAAATGTCTAAAGTTGTCAGCTCCAGCTCTTGGTCCCCAATGACAAAAATCTCATGATTAATGTCCCAAAGGCTTATCAAATACCGAAGAAATTTGAGCTAGGCCTGCATCCTTGGTGAAAGTAAAAATTTGAGGAGACCGCAATCCCTCAAAGACTCTAGGAAATTTGGATCATTCATTGCCTAGGTGTCCACATCTTCATGTTCTCTTTCATTCCAATCCACCATTTTTTACTATTTCTCTCCTGTAAAAGCCATTTATTTGAGTAAATCATCAATTTTGGTACATAAAAATCAAGTTTCAATGGTTTGTTCTTGAGAAAACATGTTTCTTGCCTTATCCATGGCGCCGATGCATCTATTTTAGAAACAATCACACTGGTCGGCATGGATGGCCGTGCAAATAACCCTCGACTAACGCGATCCTGTGCTCAGAAATCACGCTGATCGAGGGCGAATATTTTTCTTAAAAACCTCCCGAAAAGTCCAAAAAAATGGTTAAAATCATAAATGAATAGCAAGAAAATGGAGCTTAGGGCTTTAGCTGTTACCTGGAACTGACAGCTCGTCGATTGGCCTCTTGGGTCTCCCGCAATTCGCTCTGCAAAACTAGGGCAAAAGAGGGTAAAAGTCTTCACTGCAAAGGTAAAAAGGTAAATGGTAAAAATATATTTACTTTTCCCTATTTATTCATTTTTTCATGAAAATATCATGTCTTGTAAATATTTTTCAACTATATTTCCTCAAGGGCTCGATAATACACTTTTCCTTGCTTGTGTAGCAATAAGTGATGCATGTTCAACAATGGTGATGAGTCATATTTCAGTGCTTTTCTCGACTCGTTAAACTCCTATGAAAAGATCGATGAGTATTTTTTTCCCTTTTTGACTTGTTAAAGAAAATAAAAATGGGGCGTCCACTTTCAACGCGTTTTCGACCCTTTAAAAACAAAAATATGGTTGAGCCCTTGTCGTTTTGAACTCCTTAACAGATGTGAAACATCATGTGCCAGTATATGTTTACCCCTTTTTCGAGCTGGGAGGCACTAGTTACGAAAAAGGTACTACCTGACTGAAATGGTCAAGCGGTTCTCTCAAGTATTGTTTTCTACTTTTTCGAGCTCGAGAAACACAAATGTACGAAAAAGGACCATGTGGAGTTTTCTTTTACATGTCTTTTTCAAACTCTCTAAACATGAAAAATGTACTGAGTTACAGCTTTCTCATACTCATTAAACTATTAAATGACATCGGATTCGTCACCATGATGAACATGAGCTTCTCCTTCCTAGGGCTCGTTAAACTTAGTAGATTAGATTCATCCAAAGGATGAACTTACAATGCAAGAACATGCTACCCCCTTCAAGCTTGCGATAAAGATAATTGGGGTACTCACAAAAAATGGTGGGGGAAAATTTGGAAATCTATTGAGTTGTTTTGGTAGCTCACTCTTGAACATGACACTCTTTGCTTCATGTCAGGTTTGGACATCTTACATCATTCAACTTATTAGGTTTGGGCCGTTCACTTTTGCCTTCCATCTGATCTTTGCTATGTCACCATGACCACTAATCATATGGATCCAAAAATATGCCAAACTTCTAGTTGTGTCGCCGATATGTTCAAGATTTGTCCTTCTATAGCTACACTTACCTCTATTTCTCTATATCATCCAAAATCATTTTGCATCCTTTCATATCATGTCAATGATGTGGGATTCATTATGGCCCTCCTTTGACGCGGTCACTTTCCATCGACATCATCTCATTATCGGGGAAGTTGATTGATAGACTCCCTTCCAGTACCTTAGAGCTTGCATGCCTCAACGGAAAGTTCTTCGCACTTGATGACAAGTTCACATCATTGGATTTCGATAAAGTGATTTCACAGATGTTCGACTTCAGTTCCAGTATTCACATTACATGAATTGCGTTGATAGTACATTGAGGTCCATTGTCATTATTGGTGGTTTCTCTCGCACTTGTTAACAATTTACGTCATTGATTTGTTATCAAGTGACTTTCTAGCATGTTCGATGTCAAAACATCTATTCACATGTTAAAATTTATACTTTTATCGGGTCATGTTGGAGTGCAAGACACTGGACTTAGATCACAAAAGTTCAGGTTACAAAGTGGTGTGACATGGTTTATGATGATATGCATGTCTCTTTCGGATGGCTGGCTACGACTAGACCATGAGTTATCATATGTGATCCTTCTCATTATTGGATGGTTGTGACCATACCTTGGTTTCATTATGATCCTCTTTGATGGATGGCTGCACCCATACCTAGATCCATTTACATGATCATTCTCTGGATGGTTGGTTCTATTATAGTCAGTCTAGTTATCCCTCCGTCAGAGATCAAAGCTCTTTTTTCATTTCATGATTAGGTGTCCCATCAGTTTTGATCAGTTGCATTTTGTTAGGCATGCCATAACTCTGACGGAATGGTTTGTGTCATTCATTCCCCTCGTGCATGGCACTGCTGGTTCAGGTTTAGTCATAAAGCTTCAAAGGTCATTTACAATCATGTTTTAAATTTTTAGGTCTTAGGTCTAGGGTTGAGTGAATTTTGTTTTGAAACGTCTTAGAAGACCAGCAGGCCAGAGGGATGTCTTTGATAGATAATCACTTCAATAATTTTCATCATTGTACATATAAAGTATGACTTCTCTTCAAAACTCTATTTTGAAGATAAGTCGTCGTCTCATTTTTGTAAAAATTTTCAAAAACTTCAATCCTTGAAATGTCCATGCGCAGCCTTGGTCTCCTTTGCTAGAGCATATCACAGCTATCCCTCCAAAAATTATCAAAGAAAATTACCAAAAAGGTCAGAGTCTATTAATTTTGAAAAAGTGTCAACAATAAAACATAAGAAAATGGGTTATGGATCAAGAAAAAATCAAAAAGGAGTTTATATGAAGATATTTTACATCATTTGCAACCCATTCCACATTCCAAGAGTGAAGAGCATCGTTCCAAAGCAATTTTGTGAGTTTGTATGCAAATTGGAGCATTTCCAGGGTGCGCAGCACATCAGGTTGGGCGCGCAGCGCATTAGGGGCGTGCGGTGCATCACACGACGAAGCTCAGTGAGAATTTTCATGTGTGCGGCGCATCAGAGGCACGCGGCGCGTTGGGTGAGGCGCGCGGCGCACTGGGGTTTATGCCCAAATTTGGTCCGGAAAAAGACTAAAACGCCTCCTCTCAAGCATAAATTCACAGCTAGGCTTATATCCATGGCTCGTTCTTGGTTTTGAATGGTTTATGTAAATGATTATGATATGTTTGCCCTAAAAAACCAAGTGGAAAAACCCTCCTTTGTCTATTAAATTGCTGTAACAATTTGAATGCCAAAATTGCTGAAGGGTTTAAAAAAATAAATGTTAACCAAGGTTATCATGTTTTTCTATTTCCTTTTGTTTCCCATCCCCTATATTCACCATTATTTTCCCCAATAATTCCCTCATAAACCCTACACTATCCTCCCTCAAATCCTAATCCCTCCCCTCTATTACAAACACATAATCCCTACCTCATCCCAAAACCCTAAAACTTCAAGATTTCCATGTCCCTTCCATTCTTTAAATTCCTTGTTTTATTTCCATGTTCCCCATTTCCCTAATGTTTTGGCTTTCCTAACAATTCCCTTGTACATTTGTGTCCCCTTGGTCACAACATTTTGAGAAAAAAAAACAGTCTACAGCCAATTTTGCACACAGTTGTATATCAGCATATATATATTCCAGCTGTCTTGTTTCTAAAGAACATGTCAGAGACCGAGTCAGTATATGAGCAGGAGTATGATAGTGATTCTACACCGGAGGTAAATGTGCCAAATGTGCCACGGAGGTATCACAAAGGTGGCAAAAGTGGTCAGCATGTTAGGGAAGAGCCTACTTCTTTGGCTCAATTGCAAGCTTGTTCACTTGTAATGGATTGTTTTCGGCGCCAATCATGTTTCTAATATTGTGAGATGATCTCACAAACTCAGCATCATCGGGAACTAGTCCATCTATTTTTCCTTAATCTATAGGATGGTCATGTAAACCTTGCCGGAGTGAATTTTACCTTGTCACTCGAGACTATTGCTCAAGCCACCAGGATACCAAATGTAGGGGAGGAATGGAGCAAACGCCAGATGCTAGACAAATTTTACTATGAGCCACATATCAAGCCTGGGTATATCAGACACTTGAGCGCAGCTTTTCCTTTCAAATTCCTGAAATATGAGTTTGCACCGTTGATGAAACTCATCATTCGGTATTTCAGCTGTGAGAGTAGATTCTCGCGTCTCTATGCGTACCATGTCCATTTGTTGATGCATTTCACAAGGGTACGTATGATGAACATTCCGTTTTTCATGTGTCGTAACATAGAGAGGATGGTGCCTTTAGTACAAATGAAGAACCCGGCACATCAGCATAGGAGCATATATCATTATGCATTGATCAAAATCATAGTGATGCATCAGTTGGAACAGCAGGGTATTACTTGGGAGGATTTCATCTCCCGTGATTACTTTTCCGCGCTACATCCTCCTCCAGAGATAGTTCATGATGAGGGAGGGACTTCACAGTAGTTTGACATTCCTGAGACCGAGCATGTCAATGCTCCAGTATATGTGACATATCAGAGAGGCCACAGGGCCTTATTTGCATCTGCACAATGAGTACTATCTCCAACCGGGGTGGAAGCGGTCTCGTTGACATCATCAGCATAGCGAGTATTATCTCCACATCATGTGGAAGGGGTCTCGCCTCTGTCTTCAACACAGGTACAGATTCAGGATAGGGGCAAGAGACCCATGTTTGATGAGGGTCCTTCAATAGGTCAGGACATGGGTATCATTGATGTTGATGCTAGCTCTCCTAACTCGGAGCTCAAGGAGATCATACGAGAGAAAAGGGCCGAGAATGAGTCGCTGTAAAAGAAATTGCAGATGGCTAAATGGGTGATCAACTACTTGGAGTAGTGCAACAAACAGCTGGAAGATGAGCATGCACTTTATGAGCTGCGGAAGATCCGGGAAGACCCGGAATTAGCCCGAAGGAGACCCGGTGATTTGACACCTATTGATCGAGAATCAATGCTCATTCGGGTAAACACTCATTTAGATAAGTTGTTGGCGAAGGCAAACAGGGACAAAGACATGCTTCATCATATGAAAACTCACTATTGGGCTCGCATGCATGTTTGAAAAGCGAAAATGAAGATCCTAAAGAGGTGCTTGAGCAAAGTGCTAAAGCGACGGAAAAAGTCCGATCCACTCCAAATTTTGGCTGAGGCTTCATTGGCGGGGCACAACACATGATAAAGGGTATTCACTCCGAATTTGAGCAAATTCAGAGAAAATTTTGTCATTTTGAAATTTTTGGCTTGCAAAATAGGTTTTTTGGCTCTACGTGTAGCACGTAGCACGCGACCCATAATATGGGGAGGTCCAAATCACAAATGGCTTGTAGTTTTGGATTTTTCATGATTAATTACACCTGCTCATCCATTGCCAAAGAATTTCATCAAGTTCTGGGTGACCAAAAGGCTCAAAAACAACATGAAAACCACCGTTCTGCCACTTTTTGCACTAGCAGGAAGTACTTCTGGGAGAATGCACTTTTGGAGGGTCAAATGGACACCAAATTGGAAAATTCCACTTGGGTTAGAAAGTAGACATCGAGGGCTTTCCAAAAAGCTAACCTGAGCTCAATGTGGATGCTGGGAAGTGCCCCAAAAGTAGGTGGAAAGGTGCGCGATGCACAGGGCTCAGGCATGCGACACACAGGGTTTTTTGGCATAGTTTTCATCCTTAGCGCAGCAAATGAAGCCAGTTTGACCAGTTTTGACTTGTGATGTGATTTTTAACCCTTCTTGATGTAATTAATGGAACATTATGTTGATTTGACACTTATTTACCTATTGTATATGATTCATTCATAAAATAGAAAAAATTTAATGAATGAATTGGTTTCCTAGCTTATAGAGGCAAGTTGTTTTGACTGCCTAGATTGTAGTGCTTTGTTTAGAATTGGTTGAAACAGCTCCTAGGATGATGAGCTCGACCCATAGAGGAAAGGGAACGTTTTTTCTTGCCTATATTATGTATTTTCTTAGTCATTTTCAGGGTTAGACTCTTGGGAATAACTTGACACTCTATTGTACATATCTTATCTGCATTTTTGGCAAAGGAAAGACCAGGGTTTTGCAACACTATTTGGGATTCATGTGGCTTTATGTGTTGATGGTGTGTTTCTTTCAGTACTTGTAAGTTGTGTATGTGT
>APFE030029524.1:124295-144430 GCA_000404065.3 Pinus taeda
TATCATTGATGTTGATGCTAGCTCTCCTAACTCGGAGCTAAAGGAGATCATCCGAGAGCAAAGGGCCAAGAATGAGTCGCTGCAAAAGAAATTGCAGATGGCTAAGTGGGTGATCAACTACTTGGAGCAGCACAACAAATAGCTAGAAGATGAGCATACACTTTATGAGTTGCGGAAGATCTGGGAAGACCGAGAATTAGCCCGAAGGAGACCCGGTGATTTGACACCTATTGATCGAGAATCAATGCTCATCTGGGTAAACACTCATTTGGAGAAGTTATTGGCGAAGACAAACAGAGACAAGGACATGCTTCGTCATATGAAAACGCACTATTGGGCTCGCATGCATGTTTGCAAAGCGAAAATGAAGATCCTTAAGAGGCGTTTGAGCAAAGCGCTAAAACAACGGAAAAGGCCTGATCCACTTCGAGTTTTGGCTGAGGCTTCATTAGTTGGGCATGATACATGATGGAGGGTCTTCACTCCGAATTTGGGCAAATTCGGAGAAAATTTTGTTGGTTTGAAATTTTTCGCTTGCAAAACAGGT
Organism: Pinus taeda; assembly: GCA_000404065.3. Classification (NCBI taxonomy): domain Eukaryota; kingdom Viridiplantae; phylum Streptophyta; class Pinopsida; order Pinales; family Pinaceae; genus Pinus; species Pinus taeda. The sequence goes on from APFE030029524.1 coordinate 124,843, forward strand.
TTTTTAGCTCAACGCGTAGCGCGCAGCACGCTACCCTGAAGATTGGGAGGTCCAAATGACAAATGGCTTGTATTTTGGGATTTTTCATGAATAATTACACATGCTCAGCTATTGCCGAAGCATTTCATCGAGATCTGGATGGTCAAAAGGTCCAAAAACATCATGAAAACCACCTTGTTGCCACCTTTTGCCACAGCAGGGAGTACCTCTAGGAGAATTCAGTTTTGAGGGGGGAAATGAGCTCCAAATTGGAAAATTCCACTTGGGTTGGAAATTAGACATCCAGGGCTTTCCAACGACCTATCATGAGCTCAATTTGGATGTCAGGACGTGCCCCAAAAACAGGCTCAAATGTGCGCTATGCATAGGGATCAGGGGCGCTACGCATATAGTTTTTGGCACAATTTTTCACCTTCAGCTCAGGAATTTGGCTAGTTTTCACAAGTTTCACTCTTTGATGTAATTTTTGACCCAACATGATGTAATTTGATTTATGTAAGGTAACATGGCACTTATCTACCTTCTTCTAGATGATTCATTCACAAATTAGCAAGCAATTAATGTAATGAATCAGTTTCCTTCTTTTTAGAGGCAGGTTGTTTGGTCATCTAGATTCTTACTCCATGTTTAGAATTTGTTCAAACTGCTCCTAGAAGGAGGAGCTCGACCCCTAGAGGTTAGTTAATGAGGATATCTTGGTCTATATATGTAAATTTTCATTCAGTAGGAGAGGTTGGACTCCTGGGAACAGTTGGATACACTATTGTACATATTTTATCTGCATTTTTAGCAAAGGAAAGACTAGGGTTTTGCAGCACTATTTGGGATTCATGTGGCTTTATGTGTTGATGGTGTGTTTCTTTCAGTACTTGCAAGTTGTTTTTGTGTACCGCTTTCCTTCTTTAATCTTCTGCAATTGAACAAATGAAGTGTTAAGGTAGAATCCATAAATTTGCTATGCTATGCCTTTAAATTTGTTTAATTTTCCATGTTTTCATCTGTTTAGGGAGAACCCTTGAAAGTTTCTTGCTCTCCTTAACCTCTCACCAGTCAAATCTATCCATTCAATCACTTTAAAGGCATCAAAACAATCGCCTATCTTGCCCCAAGTAGACCTCTGCAAAAGTTGTGCCTCATCCCCGCACCCAAAATTGCCTTTCCCTTGAATTTAACAAAACCTCAAAAAATCAATTCCAAAGTCCTTGTGCTTCATACCTAGCCTAAAGTTAGTCATCCATTCAGTCATCTTGACCTCGTTGATTATCTTTTTCCGAGATTGACCCCGAGAGAGCCCTCTCCTGTCCTCGTAGGGCTACCTACGAGGCTGAGCGTGGTTTGATGCAGCCTTGAGTCTTACCTTATTTCAGCCTAAGGTAGATTTAAGCACTAACAGGTTCCATACCATGATTCATGTATCATTTGATAGAGATCTCAGTCTATGTTTATGTATCTATACTTGCTTGCACATCTTCCAATGACAGACTGCTTCCCCACACTGATTTATAAAACATTTCATCCCTCACTCTAGTTCGGCCTTCATGCTTTTGGGGGAATATGTTACACCACATTTTGTCACTGTCCCTATACTCCCCGTTCATTTATCCTAGAGGAGATCTACAATGAACCCCACATGCTTTTCCTTCATGGAGAAACTCCCATTATGTCCCTCTTCATGAGCAGATCATTTTCCTTTTGCACCATTTCCCCTGACACTTCTGTTTTTCCCAATCTACAAGACTGGCACTAATGGCCTTTGTATCCCCTGCATTGATGTGCAGAGATTAGAACTATTCCCTAACTTATCGATGCAATTTAGTTGTGTTCCTATTGCGCACATCCTGTTATGGAAAGTTTTTTAAAATTAGAGTTGAAGCTTCCATCTCTAGAAGCCCTGTAATGGAAGTCTAGTAAATGGTTTGGCCGGATGGGGTCAAGGATGACAATTTGGGCTCCTTTCCCCTATAATGATGGAAATACCTCAAGGGATAAGTCCTTCTCCCATGAGAAGAGGATCCATCTCCCATCCATCTTTCCAATATAAACCTCCCTTCTTCCCAAGCACAAACTAGTGACATAGTTAGAGTGTTGACTGAGTGTGAGTATACTATTTTGAGTTCACAAGCAAGATATTACTAGTTGTAGCCATCTAGTTGTGAGGGAGAAGTGTGTTTTGGTTTGGAGTGAAGCCTAAGGGGAAGAGTATTTCAACTATTATTTTTTGAAGCCATCATGACGTGCTAGCAGAAGTGTGTGGGAACCACGTCTTGTCAGAGGAAGACTGTGACGTCAAGGTGAATGCTTGCAATCCCTCTTTGATATTAATATATGAAACTATCAATTGATTTAATACATGTTTCGTAATATTACATGTTCATGTGTTGATGCTTCTTGACTCATTAAGTAGGCTGGATTGCAATTTGTTTATTATTATGTTTGTGTGTTGTTGATATTTACTTGTTTCATAAGCTTGAAGAAGGAAACGAGAGATTGTTAGGGCAAGCAAGCGAGGACAGCATTAGGCAGGATAAGCGACCAAGAGGTGGGCTGTCTTGATTGATCTTAACTTAAGGAAATATTCCACAGAATGTACCTATGGTGGCTAGACCCATTATCGGGCTAGAGGAATTCGTTCATGTCCACACTTATAATTTTACTTCACCACACTTGTAGATATTTAAATGTTCTCTTGACTGCATGAAGATGCGTTTCTATTGGATTTTCTTGAAATTGTCCAACAATTCCAACTACATGCATGATATATGGTATTATTTCTATCTAATGTAAGCTTATAATCATAAATATGTATTCTGGTTTCTTGACTAGGGGAGAATCATCATCTGAACTGAGATTACATCTTGTTACCATTGGTGTGCATACAGGCTTGCGATATTCCATTCCATATTTCTTCAAAATCTTCTTGAGGTACTTTGTCTGTGAGAGGAAGATACCATTTTTTTCTTTCTGTACTTGTAGACCAAGAAAATATGCTAGCTCACCAAGTAGGAACATTTAAATTTCTTTCTACATTACCAAAGAAAACCTTTGACTTTGGTACTCTTCATTACTAAGAAGTATGATGTCATCTACGTAAGAAACAACTATTAAAATGTTTCCATCATCCATCTTTATATATAGCTTGCTACATACAGACCCCTTAGTGAAACCTTATGGATGAAGATCCCTGTCAAGATGATATACCATGGACGGGGAGCTTGTTTCAGCCCAGAAAAATGCCTTCTTGAGTTTGTAAACAAGAATTTTATCATTTCCTAGAGTGAACCCTTAGGGTTGTTCAATATAAACTTCTTCTTCTAGGTACCCATTTAGAAATGCAGATTTAAGATCCATTTGACATACTTTGAAATTATGAAAGATTGAAAAGGAAAGAAACATTCTTATGGTTTCAAGTCTGGATACAGGTGAAAATGTTTCTTCAAATTATATTCCTACTTGTTGAGCATAGCCTTGTCATACAAGTATTGCTTTTTTCTAATTACTTCTCCATTTTCGTTTAGTTTTTTCTTGAATGACCATTTTGTCCCTGTTGTAACATGCATTTTTATTTTTTATAATATTCATTTTTCATCCAGGAATCACTTGAAAATACTTCAAAAATAATATAAAATCAAGATGAAGAGTGATAATGGCATAGCCAAATCTCTAAAAGATTTGTAAAAGAATCGGCCCTGGAGTAGCCAAGGTTGCTATACAAATCACTATATAAATAATTTTATGGAGCTAGACTCGATATATATATATATATTGAAATAAGAAAGAAATTAAGTAATATATTAGATTTGAAAAAGAAACAAGTGTTAAAAAGTTAAAGCTCGACCCGAAATACTATAAGTTGTGCTTTATAAAGTTCGATGGGTCCGGAATGATATGTATGACTGGTTCCATTGATAGCATCGATTGCGATTTACAATCACGGGCCTGACCTAAAACATATACACACTATGTTTAAAAGTCCTAGCGGGTCCTCCATATCGCAGGGCTATAGAGGTTGGTTTTTCCGATTGCGATTGTGATGGCCAGACCAAAAGCATATATATCGTGTTTTATAATTGTGGCGGGTCTGTCATATCACATAACATATTATATATATATGGTTTCACCGATTGCGATATGCAATCTGGACCCGATAGTTTACATGTTATGTTTTATAATTATGGTCTATTTGTCATATTGCAAAATGTTAAGGGTTCGGTCATGATGACAATGGAAAGCACCGATTGCGATTGTGATAAAGGTATGCCTCGATAGTTTTGCAGAGCCCGTGTTAAAAGCAGAAAAAGCATGTTCATGGTGTATTTCTATTATAAAAGAGATATAATAGAAATAGCACAAATATGAAGGATTTATGCATAAGTCCAACATTATGTTGATATAACAATGAAAAACGTCGATTGCAATATGCGATGGGGATTCCATATATGATAGAGTTATTAAATTGCATTAATTCTTTTTCAGTTCCGCTTTTGCATGCTTTGTGTTAATTTTGTTGTGTAAAAGGAAAAAATAGTGTTAAAGTTGAATCTGAAGAGGAAGGTAGTTGGGCATGTTTTCTTTGTATTTTGGCCAATCAAAATTCCTAATACATGTGTAAGTCCAGATTTATGCACAAGTCAAAGTCAAACACTATTTATTATGATTAAATTGGATTAATAATTATTAAGTCATATAAATAAGAACTTAGTAGTTGATTAATAGAGGAAGACAACAGTTACTCTCATCTTCTAGTTTAGATATTTCTTGTTATTGTGTGTTCTTTGAGGTGTCCTTTACCCTCTGTAAAATTCTGAAATAGTTTTTACTTTAGATAGTTAGAGTAGTTTAGTAGTTTGACAGTTTCAAAGATAAACAAATGTTTCACAATGTATAAGAAGAGGAAAATTTACAGAGCGGGGGTCGATGGTTTTAGTTTTGGAGAACTCGGAGACTAGGCCACTGTATTCCTGATATCATCATTGATTAATGAAAGAATCAGAAGTTTCCATGAGTTGTTGGGTATAATTTTGTAACCTTCTTTGTCATGTTTCATGTTATGTTTTCTTCTTTCAGGTATAGTAATGAAGCTGCAGGTCTTTATTTGCTTATCTAGATAAAGTTAAAATTCCTTAAAAGAGCGCTCCTATACTTGAAGTTTCCACCATCCTTTCTAAGTTTTAGATAATAGTTTCTGTGAAAGACCAACATATTATCTTTAAATTCTCCAAGAGTCACAAATAGTAGCTTCTGTGTTAAGCAACGTATTGTCTATGATTCAGTTCTCGGTTTCATAATTCTTATAAGTTATAGATAGTAATTTCTATGGAAAACCAACGTATTATCTTTATCATGTGCTTCAAGATTTTTTCACTCATCATTTATATCTAGCAACAAATGGCATTTTGAGATGTTTTGGTCATACATGTATTAAGGGTTAAAAGACTAAGTTTGTCAGGTCCTTCATTTGAGAACACAACAAACAATAAGTGACAGTAAATAATATTTATTAATGTCTTAAGAACAAATTGCAATAAAGGTTTGCCTTAATAGTTGTGGAGATCCTGTGTTAAAAGTGAAAAGGGTATGTTCATGGTGTATTTCTATTATAAAAGAGATATAATAGAAATAGTGCAAATATGAAGGAATTATGCCTAAGTCCAACATTATGTTGATACAACAATGAAAAGCACCAACTGTGATATGCAATGGGATTCTGGATCTGATAGAGTTATTAAACTGGATTAATTCTTTTTTAGTTCTGCTTTTGCATGCTTTGCATTAATTTTGTTGTGTAAAAGGAAAAATCAGCATTAAAGCTGAATCTGAAGAGGATCGCAGTTGGGCATGTTTTCTTTCTATTTTGGCCAATCAAAATGCCCAATACATGTGTAAGTCCAGATTTATGCACAAGTCAAAGTGAAGCATTGTTTATTATGGTTAAAGCAAATTAATCATTATTAAGGCATATACAAAAGAACTCAACAGTAAATTAACAGAGCAAGCCAACAGTTATTCTCATCTTCTAGTTCAGTTATTTCTTATTATTGTATGTTCTTAGAGGTCTCTTTTACCCTTTGTAAAATTTTGTAATAGTTTTTACTTAAGATAGTAAGAGAAGAAGTTTAGTAGTTTGATAGTTTCAAATATCAGCAACTATTTCACAATGTATAAGAAGAGGAAAATTTACGGAGAAGGGGCGGGTGGTTTGAATTTTGGAGAATGAAGAGACTAGGCCACTGTATTCCTGATATCATCATTGATTAATGAAAGAATCAGAAGTTTCCATGAGTTCATGATGCAGAGAAGTTTATAAAACATTTCTCTCCAATAATATGCCAAGCAGAGAATTGGTTGACTCTGCTCCAAGAAAATTTGGTGGTTGCAGGAAAAGCACCAGAGGCACAGCCTATCCAAGACAAGGGAAAGGAAAAGATGGAATCCTCTCAAAGTCAAACATTGGAGGATATGTGTAATATAATTAAAACTTTGTTAGTTAAGTTGAATAAGTTAGAGTTAGAAAATAAGAATTCTCAAATATCTACTTTATATGCAGTGGATGAAGATGAACTTGGTATCAAAGAAGAAGAGTATGAATATGATGAAACATATGCCATTCATGATGAAAATGAAATTGATTAATATTGTAGACAATTCTCTGATTTCATGCAGGCTGAACTACATAATAGATGTGACTTGAGATTGAGGAAGAGATCAAGAAGTGAAGAAAATAAAAGTGAGCAACAAGTTTCAACTTCCACATAAAAGGCAACTCCACAAGAATCTCAGCCTGCAAAACAAGTGAATAAAGCATATCAAGGGATCATTCAGATGGAAGAAAGCTCAAACATGCATCAAGAATTTCTTCTCAGCAGTCGAGAAGAGGAAGAAACAATTAAGTTGAAAATAAATCCCCAGAGATCCTATTTTGGTAAGTTTGATGATCCTCCTATTTATAACGAAAATGGTTTAAATGGAGAACAAGACAAAGCTCTTCAAGTTCATCAGTTAGGCGTTGAACATACAAGAAGAAACCAATAAGTGGGATATGTTGGACAACAATATATTGAGCCATGTGTCATAGAAAAAGAGGCTATCTCATGTAAAAATAAAGTTGATAAAGAAGTTGTATATCATTGCATTAAAGAACACAAGGATACCCATGGATCAGAGGTAAACAATCTATTTGAAGTTGATCATATGTCTTAAAATAATGTGAGAAAATTTCTTTTTATTCTTGAGGTTAGAATTGCAAATTATTTTCAATCAAAGCTTAGAGATGAAAAGTGGAGACATGAAAGTGACATAGATCATTTTCTTAAAGATGTTGCTGATTGTTTTGTTGAACATATTATTCCAACAAAAGGTTTAATCGAGCAAAAACCTTCATACATAGAGAATTTATTTTTTGGAGCTTATCAAGAACATATTATTTCTTTTGAAGATCATGTCGTAGATTACATGGAATAATTTATCAGAATTATACACATATCATTTTGTGGATATACTCTTAATTTTCATTGTGGGCTACTTTTATGCATAATTTATTTTTTGTTCAAGATGAATTGCATTTTCAAGATTAATTGGCAGAATGGTTCTAGATTAAGCACTGAAATGCTAGCCTGGAAACATTAGAAGATTGACTTCACCTGATGGAGACTATCATGTACATATGTAGGAACTTGGACATAAGTAAGCTCAAGTGTTGAGAATTTGGTTTTCCAGTTGCATTTCTTCAGTTTAATCATTAATTGATGAATAAGGGTGAATTTACTAGTTGGAAACTGGTTTACATAGGTGTCATAATTTAAGAATGTTAGGTTTCAGTTTTCAAATTTAAGGGTTTACACAGTTTTGGACTCCATGCCCAACTAAGGCTACTTATTTATGATTCTCAATATTTTGCTATCAAATTGCAAACATCTTATCACTGTAGACATTGGTATGGGTTCACTGTACAAATTTTCACATAGTTAAGCTTGGCGAAGTTATATATGACTCCATGCCCAATGAATAAGGCACTAATCTGTGATTCTTAGTGCTTCTATGGAAAAACCATTATCCCCAAGTGGAGCCAGATGTTGTAACATGCATTTTTATTTTTTATAATATTCATTTTTCATTCAAGAATCACTTGAAAATACTTCAAAAAGAAGAGATAAAAGCAAGATGAAGAAGTGACAGTGGCATAGTGGAATCGCTAAAAGATTTGTAAAAGAGTCGGCCTCAGAGTAGTCAAGGTTGCTATAAAAATCACTATATAAATGGTTAGATGGAGCTAGACCCAATATATATATATATATATGTATATGTATATGTATATGTATATGTATATGTATATGTATTATATGATATATGTATATGTATATGTATATGTATATGTATATGTATATGTATATACGTGTATATTGAAAGAAGAAAGAAACAAAGTAATATATCGGATTCACAAAATAAGCAAGTGTTAAAGGTTTAAAGCCGGACCTGATATACTATAATTTGCGTTTTATAAAGTTTGGTGGGTCTGCAATGATATGTATGATTGGTTTCGCTAATAGCGTCGATTGCGATTTGTGATCACGGGCTGGACCCAAAACATATATATACTCTATTTAAAAGTCTCGACATGTCCGCCACACCGTAGGGCTATAGAGGCTGGTTTTGCTGATTGTGATTGCGATGGCCGGACCCAAAATCATATATATCGTGTTTTATAAGTGCGGTGGGTCTGTCATATCACATAACATATTATGTATATATATGGTTTCACGAGTTGCGATATGCAATCCAGACCCGATAGTTTACATGTTATGTTTTATAATTACAACGTGTCCATCATATCACGAAATCTTAAGGGTTGGGTTGATATAACAATGGAAAGTGCTGATTGCGATTGTGATAAAGGTATGCCTCGATAGTTGTGCAGAGCTCGAATTAAAAATGGAAAAGGCATGTTCATGGTGTATTTCTATTATAAAAGAGATATAATAGAAATAGCGCAAATATGAAGGATTTATGTTAGGCCCCTATACTACTAGTGTAACCCCTTATTGTTATTAGTACAACCCGCTTATTTTATTGATGTACCCATGTAGTGCCCATATTGTTACTATTGTGCCCCATAGAAGCCCACTATTGTCATTATTATGCCCTTACATTATTATTGTTATGTTCGCTCTGATTATATTATGACCCCTTAGACTCCTATATATAGAAAGGACGTATCATTTGTGTCATCCAAGAATTGTTCATTTGTGTAAGGTAAAGGAGGTTGGCCCCTCAAAGAGGCTTATTTCTAAGGTGTTCATCTAATTTTTCTATCTTTCTATGAGTTGGTTTCATAACATTTGGTATCAAAGATGTGGATTCTATGGTTTCGCTGCTCCAAACAAGTCGTCGTGGGATTTTCGCTATAACTATTTCGCTACAAATTTTCAGAAGCTAAGAAAATAACCCATTTGAGAGGAAACATGTATGAACCTTGGCTCCGAAATTCAGATCCTGTCTCGCTATATTTTCGTAGATATAGTCTGAGGAAGTTAGGGTTTTTACAAATTCCCGAATTACATTCCAAAAGGGTGACCTGGGTAAAATCATCATAACTTTCTCTCTAAGCAATGGACTATAGTTTCTTGTGTATATTATTTAGAGCCAAATGTTGAAACAGTGACACGTGGCACATTGTACAAGTTCACTCTACTCAACTAGTCTATAATCAGGTCACTATGGGAGATTTGGCATAACTCTTGCTTGGAGAATCCAATTTGGATAAGATTGGTGGCATTGGAAAGAGGACACAGAGGGCTACTGCAGGTCGCGATTTCAAAACTTAAAGATCTGAAACTAAAAAGTTACAATCGTTTCAATATTGAGCTCCAAAAATCAAGAAAAAGCAAGATGAGGAAGTTTGATGGAAAGGATCTAGTAAATTGGATACTTCAAATGGAGCAATATTTTGATCTACATGGTGTACCATTATTAAAAAGGTATTTATTGCATCTTCATATTTAGAATCGGATCAATTTTTATGGTATAAGGGGCTTTGTTCTCATAAACAACTTATTACGTGGTCAATTTTCACGGAGGAAATTATAACACATTATGAGGATGCAAATAGCAACACCACAACAAATGGAAAGAGTAAAAGGGATTTGTTACATAGTGGAAAGTAAAATGATGGCAACAAGGAAGTCTACCTCTCACAACTATAAAGATGGAAGTGTTGTTTCTTCTAGTCTTCCACAACCTATAAGGTTACACCACAACAATTGGAAGAAAAAAGAGAAAAAGGGCTTTGTTACAATTGTGAAAGCAAATGCACTAAAGGTCATAAGTGTGTTGAGAAGAAATTATTTTACATAGTATATGAAGGGGAGGAAGAAAAGGATCAAGAAACATCAAAAGAAGAGGATATACACCAAGACCCAACCCCAGAGAAAGAAGAAATGAATCAGACCATATCTTGTAAAGCATTGGCAAGAATTACGTCTCCTCAAACTCTCAAGATAGAAGGACATACCAAGAAGCAAAAGCTACAAGAAGTCAAAGAGCAAATCGAGAAATAAGAAATGAGTCCAACCATATCTTGTAATTAATTGGTCGGAATTACCACTCCTCAAACTATCAAGATAGAAGGGAAAATAAAGAAGAAAAATGTTCAAGAAGTGAAAGACCACATCGAGCATTAAGAAATGAATTTGACCATATATTGTAAAGGATTGGAAGAAATTACCACTCCTCAAACTTTAAATATAGAAGGGTGTATCAAGAATAAAAAGTTTAAAGCAGTGAAAGATCACATCGAGCATCAACAAAAAGTTCTCCAACTTTTAAAGAATAACGCACTTTGGTGCAAAATCGAATGAAACAATAGGTAGATCAACATCATAGTGAAAATGTTTTGATGTAGGTGATTGGATATTTTTACTGCTACAACTCAAGCAAGCTATTTATGAGAAGGAAATGTTGGCACTACTATATGCACTTAAGAAATGGAGACCTTACCGAATGGGATGATACTTAAAGGTAAAAATGGATCATGATAGTCTTAAATACTTTTTAGAACAACTATTATCTTTAGAAGAACAAAAAAGATGGATCACAAATATGTTGGGTTATGACTTTGACATCATCTAGAGAAAAGGGAAGCAAAATTTTGTTGCAAATGCACTCTCAAGAAAGGACAAGGATGTGGAAGCATTGTTTTGTGCTATTTATATTATCCCACCAAATTGGATAAATGAAGCAAGGGATGAATGGAAGATGGACGAAGAAGTATGACCACTTATTCAAAAGTTGCAAAAGGTCCCAATTCAAACAATATTGTCAGAAATTGAAGAGGAAGGAAAATTATATTGGAACCTGGAGCAGTCATAGAAACAAGAACCTACAGCTACGAAATTGATCAATTTTAGAGTACCTCATCAAGTGGAAGAACTTACCTACTGAAGATTCCACATGGGAGGACAAGAATTTTATACAGAAGCATCTAGAACTAATCAAGCATTGAGGACAACACTTTTTGAAGGAGAGGGGCATGCTAGGCCCTTATATTACTAGTGTAACCCCTTATTGTTATTAGTATAACCCCCTTATTATATTGATGTACCCATGTAGTGCCCATATTGTTATTGTTGTGCCCCATAAAAGCCCACTATTTTTATTATTATGCCCTTACAATATTATTGTTATGTCAGCTCTGATTATATTATGACCCATTAGACTCCTATATATAGAAAGGATGTATTTTCATTTGTATCATCCAAAAATTGTTCATTAGTGTAATGTAAAGGAGGTTGCCCCCTCAAAGAGGCTTATTTCTAATGTGTTCATCTATCTTTTCTATCTTTTTGTGAGCTAGTTTCATAACAATTTATTTGTAAGTTGAACATTACATTGATATAAAAATGAAAAGCGTCGATTGCGATATGCGATGGGCATTCCAGATCCGATAGAGTTATTAAATTGGATTAATTCTTTTTTAGTTCTGCTTTTGCATGCTTTGCGTTAATTTCGTTGTGTGAAAGGAAAATTCAGTTGAAAGATGAATCTGAAGAGGAAGGTAGTTGGGCATGTTTTCTTTGTATTTTGTTAATCAAAATGCCCAATACATGCATAAGTCCAGATTTATGTACAAGTCAAAGTCAAACACTGTTTATTATGGTTAGAGTAGATTAATAATTATTAAGGCATATACATAAGAACTGAGTAGTTTATTAACAGAGCAAGCCAACAGTTATTCTCATATTCTAGTTCAATTATTTCTTGTTATTGTATGTTCTTTGAGGTGTCTTTTACCCTCTGTAAAATTTTGTAATAGTTTTTACTTCAAATAGTTAGAGAAGCAGTTTAGTAGTTTGACAGTTTAAAAGATCAACAACTGTTTCACAATGTATAAGAAGAGGAAAATTTATAGAGAGGGGGTTGGTGGTTTGAATTTTGGAGAACTTGGAGACTAGACCACTATATTCTTGATGTCATCGTTGATTAGTGAAAGAATCAAAAGTTTCCATGAGATTTTGGGTATAACTTTGTAACCTTCTCTGTCATGTGTCATGTTATGTATTCTTCTTTCAAGTATAGTAATGAAGTTGCAGGTTTTTATTTGCTTATGTAGATAAAGTTAAAATTCCTTAAAAGAGCTCTCCTATACTTGAAGTTTCCACCTTCCTTTCTAAGTTATAGATAATAGTTTCTGTGAAATACCATCATATTATCTTTAACTTCTCCAAGATTCACAGATAGTAGTTTGCAGATTAAGGCATATACAGAGGAAACCGACAGTGGATTAACAGAGTCAAAAAGTCAGAAATCCTAGTCATTTTCTATGTTCTATTATTTTTTGTTATTTTATGCTCTTTGAGATATCTTTACCCTCTCTCTAATATTTTGTAGTAATTCTTACTTCAGATAGTTGGAGAAACAATTTTAGTAGTTTGACAATTTTAGAGATTAGCAACTGTTTCACAATGTATAAAAAGAGGAAAATTTACAGAGAAGGGGTTGGTGGTTTGAATTTTAGAGAACCCAGAGAATAGGCCACTTTATTCCTGATATAATTATTGATTAATGAAAGAACCAGAAGTTTCCATGAATTGTTGGGTATAATTTTGTAACCCTCTTTGTTATGTGTCATTTTATGTTTTCTTCTTTTAAGTACAATAATGAAGTTGCAGGTCTTTATTTTCTTATGTAGATAAAGTTAAAATTCCTTAATGGAGAAGTGATAATGGCATAGCGGAATCGCTAAAAGATTTGTAAAAGAATCGACCTCGGAGTAGCCAACATTGCTATAAAGTCACTATATAAATGGTATATGGAGCTAGACCGGATATATATATATATATATATATATATATATATATATTATATATATATATATATATATATATTATATATATATATATATATATATATATAATATTTGTGTGTGTGTGTGGCATATTGAAACAAGAAAGAAACAAGTAATATATCGGAAGCGCAAAAGAAAAAAGTGTTAAAAAGAGTTAAGCTAGACCCGATGAATGAATGGATCTGATGGAGTTATTAAACTGGGTTAATTATTTTTCAGTTCCGCTTTTGCGTGCTTTATGTTAATTTTGACGTGTAAAGGAAAAAATCAGTGTTAAAGCCAAATTTGAAGAAAAGGCATTTGGTCAAGCTTCTCGGTGTTTTGACCAATTAAAATGTATCTGATACATGCGTAGGCCCAGATTTATACAAGTAAAACATAGTTCATTATGATTAAAGCGAATTAAGGCATATACAAAGGAAATTGGTAGCAGATTAATAGAGCCAAAAATATGAAGTTGTTTTTGTTTTCTTTGGACCAAGAAGCTAGGGATTGGTTCAGGTCTCTGCCTCATTCAAGCATTTCATCTTTGAAATATTTCCATTCAACATTCAATTCTTCTTGTAGAGTTTATTATCCACACAAGTTTCTTTTTGAAGGTTGTTGTGAATATTATGATTCTAAAGAAACTTTAAAAGCTCACGATAATCCTACTAAAGAAACTGATGATCTTGTTGATAATATATCAAGCATTCAGAAAGATTATAGCCAGAATAACTATGAGAAAGTCTCTAAAAGTGAGGAAGTACCATTCTCTCAAAATGATGCGGAGAAGTTTATAAAGCATTCCTCTTTAATAATCTTTCAAGTAGAGAATTGGGTGACTATGTTCCAAGTAGATCAAGGGAGTATTCAGAAGGAGGAAAGTTCGAACATGCATCATGAATCTATGCTCAGTAGTCAAGAAGAGGAAGAAATGACTAAGTTGCAAATAAATCCCCAGATGTCATGTTTTGTTAAATTTGATGATCCTCCTATTTATCATGAAAATGGTTTAAATGGGGAACATGATGAAGCTCTTCAAGTTCTTCAGTTGGGTGTTGAACATACAGGAAGAAGTCAGCAAGTGGAATATGTTGGAAAACAAAATATTGAGCCATCTATCATAAAAAAAGAGGTTATATTATTTGAAAAGAAAAATGATAAAGGTATTGTATATCATTGCATTGAAGAACATAAGGATGCCCATGGATTAGAGGTAAACAATCTATTTGAAGTTGATCATATGTCGTATAGTAATTTGAAAAAATTTCTTTTTCTACCTAAGGTTAGAATTACAAATTATTTTCAATCAAGAGATGAAAAGTAGAGACATGAAAGTGACATAGATCATTTTCTTAAAGATATTGTTGATTATTCTGCTGAACATATTATCCCAACAGAAGGTTCAATTGAGCACGAACCTTCATACATAGAGAATTTGTTTTTTTGGGGCTGATAAAGAACAAATATTTTCTTATACTTTTGAAGATGTCGTGGCAAATTACATGGAAGAATTTATCAGTAGTCTACACATATTATTTTGTGGATATACTCCTAATCTTTCTTGTGAGCTACTTTTGTGCATAATTTATTTTTTGTTCAGGATGAATTGTTTTTTAAAGATTCACTGGCAGAATGGTTCTAGATTAAGCACTCAAATGCTAACCTGGTACCATTGGAATATTGAATTCACCTGGTGGAGATAAATCATGTACATATGAATGAACTTGTACACAACTAAGCTTAAGGGTTGAGCATTTAGTTTTCCATTTGCAGTTCTTTAGTTTAGTCATTATTTGATGAATAAGGGTGACTTTCCCAATTGGAAACTGGTTTGCAAAAGCTTCAAAATTCAAGATTGTTAGGTTTAAGTTTGTCAAATTTCAGGGTTTTCACAGTTTTGGACTCCATGCCCAACTAAGGCTACTGATCTACAATTCTCAATATTTCGCTATCAAATTGCAAGCATCTTATGACTGCAGATATTAGAGTGAGATCGCTGTACAAAATTTTCATGCAGTTAAGTTTGGTGAAGTAATATATGACTCCATGCCCAATGGATAAGGGACTAATCTATGATTTTTAGTTCTTTTGTGGTAGAAGCACTATCCCCAGGTGGAGACAGATGTTGTAACATGCATTTTTTGTTACCTTTAATATTTATTTTTCATACAAGAACTTGAAGATATTTCAAAAATAGATAAAATCAAGAGGAAGGAGTAATAATGGTATATGAGGTATGTTTTCTTTTTAAAAGAACAAGTAAAAATAAGAGAATCGACCCTGGTATAGCCAAGGATTAAGCTGATGGTTATATATATATATAATATATATATTATATATATATATATAATATATAGCAAAGCACTTTATGTATTCGAAATCACAAAAGAAACAAGCGATAAAGTTAAAGGTATGGACCTGAAATATATATGTTACGCTTTACAAAGTTCGTCGGGTCCATTGCACCACAGAGCTATGTACTTTGGGATCTATTGATTGTGATCTGTGATAGGTGGAAAACATATATCTAATATATATATATATATACATATATATATTATGTTTTATAAGCCCCAGCAGGTCTGCGATCATACCATAACGATTCTACTACATAATATATGGTATGATGATTGCGATGTGCGATGCCGGACTTGAAAACATATATTGCATTTATAATGTTGGCGGGTCCGTAGAACACCTTATGTATATGTGTTGGCTTATAGTGCCGATTGCGATTTGTGACTAGGATTCCGGACTTGATATTATATGTGCCATGTTTTATATTTCCAACGGGTCCACGATATCGCAGATTGTTAAGGTTTGGGTTAATACATCCATTGATAGTGCGAATTGTGATTTGGGATGGGTTTCAGATCCGATATGATATATATTATGTTTTATAACTCTGTCGCATCTGTCATGCTATAGTTTATTAGACGCTCACAACAAATATTAGGAGTATATCCATAAAATAATATGTGTAGACTAATGATAAATTTTTCCATGTAATCTACCATAGGATCTTCAAAAGTATTAGAAAAAATTGTTCTTGATCAACTCCAAAAAATAAATTCTCTATGTATGAAGGCTCCTATTCAATTGAACCTTCTGTTGGGATAATATGTTCAATATAATAATCAGCAATATCTTTAAGAAAATGATCTATGTCACTTTCATGTCTCCACTTTTCATCTCTTGATTGAAAATAATTTGTAATTCTAACCTCAGGAAGGAAAATAAATTTTGGGACATTACTATATGACATATGATCAACTTTAAATAGATTGTTTACCTTTGATCCATGGGCATCCTTATGTTCTTCAATGCCATGATATACAATATCTTTATCATTTTTCTTTTCACATAAGATAGCCACTTTTGCTATGATAGATGGCTCAATATTTTGTTGTCCAACATATTCCACTTGCTGACTTCTTCCTGTATGTTCAACACCCAACTGATGAACTTGAAGAGCTTCCTCCTATTCCACATTTTAAACATTTTTATTATAAATAAGAGGATCATCAAATTTAACAAAATAGGAACTCTGGGGACTTATTTGCAACTTAATCATTTCTTCCTCTTCTCGACTGTTGAGCATAGATTCTTGATGCATGTTTGAAATTTCCTCCATTTGAATACTCTCTTGACCTACCTGGAACATAGTCAACCAATTCTCTATTTGGGAGATTATTGAAGAGGAATTCTTTATAAACTTCTCCGCATCATTTTGAGAAAATGACAGTTCCTTGCTTTTAGAGACTTGCTCATAGTTAATCTAGCTATAATCTCTCTAAATGCTTGATATATTATCAACAAGATCATCAGTTTCTTTAACAATATTATCATAAGCTTTTAATGTTTCTTTAGAATCATGATATTCACAACATCCTTCAAAAATAAACCTGTGTCGATAATAAATTCTACAAGAAGAATTGAATACTGAATGGAAATCTTTCAAAGATGAAATACTTGAACGAGGCAGAGACCTAAACCAAACCCTAGCTTCTTGGTCCAAAGAAAAAAAAAACAACTTCATCTTCACATCTTCATGAATGATTCCCTCCTGCTCCATGCATTCATGAAACTCTTGGAGATGTTGAGTTGGATCTTCATATTCCTTTCTACTGAATTTTCGAAGATATTCATTCCACGCGGAAAATCTAGGCATATCACGAGGATAGCCAGTGATCCCAGTAAAATCAAATGGATCAAATTTATGGACTAAGAAGGCAGGGAGGGCCATTAAAAGCAAGAAAAGAAAACTTCAAAGTGCAGTAGAGTCGAGAATCAATGTGGTAAGTGAAAATCATAGGTGCGAATGTACAACCAATTGCTAAAACTTGTCATTCTCAAGAATCACCTTAAAACTTAATAAACCCAAGGAAAAGTGCTCTTATTTGATTGCTTTTATTCAAAACAACCAAAAATTTCCTCCTCACTGAACAACCAGAGGAAAATATTGAAAACCCAAGGAAAAATGTTATTGTCTTCTCTCTCCAACAGTAGCGCCAATTAATGTAGTACGTTAAATAAAAAATTTCCTGGCTGTAGAGAAATTGTTCTTAAGACATTAATACATATTATTTATTGTCACTTATTCTTCACTTTATTGTTTTTCTTGTCCTCAAATGAAGAAATTGGAGAACTTGGTATTTAACCCTTAATACATGTATGACCAGAACATCTCAGAATGCCATTTGTTAATAGATATAAATGATGAATGAAGAATGGTTGAAGGAGAAGTTAAATATAATATGCTGATCTTTCACAGAAACTACTATCTATAACTTAGAAGAATTATGAAACTAAGAAGTGAATCATAGACAATATTTTGTTTAACACAAAAACTACTATCTGTGACTCTTGGGGAAGTTAAAGATAATATGTTGGTCATTCACAGAAACTATTATCTATAACTTAGAAAGGAAGGTGAAAACTTCAAGTATAGAAGTGCTCTTTTAAGGAATTTTAAATTTATCTATATAAGAAAATAAAGACCTGCAGCTTCATTACTATACCTAAAAGAACAAAAAATAAGATGACACATAACAGAGAGGCTTACAAAATTATACCCAACAATTCATGGAAACTTTTGATTCTTTCATTAATCAACAATTATATCAGGAATATAGTGGCCTAGTCTCTAGGTTCTCCAAAATTTAAACCACTAACCCCTTCTCTGTAAATTTTCCTCTTTTTATACATTGTGAAACAGTTTCTGACCTCTGAAACTGTCAAACTACTAAAATTGTTTCTCTAACTATCTGAAGTAAGAATTATTACAAAATATTACACAAAGGGTAAAGACACCTCAACGAACATAAAATAACAGAAAATAACTGAACGCAGAAGATGACTATGATTGTTGAATTTTCAGCTTTGTTAATATGCTGCTGAGTTCCTCTGTATATGCCTTAATCCACTTTAATCATAATGAACTATTTTTGACTTGTATAAACATAGGCCTACGCATTTATCGGATACATTTTAATTAGCCAAAACACCAAGAAGCTTGACCAACTTCCTTTTCTTCAAATTTGGCTTTAATACTGATTTTTTCCTTTACACGGAAAAATTAATGCAAAGCATGCACAAGCGGAACTGAAAAAGAATTAACTTAGTTTAATAACTCCATCTGATCCGTTCGTTCATCGTTGCATTAACTTCCCATTGCAAATCACAATTGGGCCATTCTATTGTTATATCAACCCAATCCTTAATAAACTGTAGCTTGATGGATGCGATAGTGTTATAAATGTAATATATATCATGTCGGGTTTGAAATCCATCATAAATCACAATCAGCTCTATGAATGGATGTATTAACCCAAACCCTAACAATCTACGATATGATAGACCCACCGGAAATATAAAACATGGCATATATAATATCGGGTTCGGAATCCCAATCGTAAATCATAATCAGCACAATGAGGCAACACATATACATAAGGCATTCTACAGAACCACTGGCATTATAAAATGAAATATATATGTTTTCGGGTTTGGCCATCGCATATCACAATCGACATACCATATACATATATATAAAAATTATGTGATGGTCGCAGACCCACCAAAGCTTATGAAACATAATATATACATCTTTGGGGTCCACCTATCGCAAATTGCAATCGACAAAACCCAATGTACATAGCTTTGTGGTGCAGCATACCTGACTAAATTTATAAAGAGTAATATATATATTTCGGGTCTAGACCTTTAACTTTATCACTTGTTTCTTTTGAGATTTTGATACATTAA
>APFE030029524.1:152397-300455 GCA_000404065.3 Pinus taeda
ATTGGTGCACAAGAAGGATGGATCATGGCACATGTGTCTGGATTATAGGGAGGTCAACAAGCTCACTATTAAAGATAAGTTTCCCATTCCTGTCATTGATGAATTACTGGATGAATTGCATGGATCAATTTACTTCACCAAGTTGGATCTTTGTTCAGGATATCATCAAATCAGAATGAAGACTGAAGACATTCCAAAACAACATTTAGAACTCATGAGGGTCATTATGAATTTTTGGTCATGCATTTTTGCCTTACCGATGCACCTTCAACATTTCAAGGTTTGATGAATTCAATTTTCAAACCATTCCTTAGAAAATTTGTGTTTAGTATTTTTTGATGTATACTAATCTACAGCAAGTCTTGGAAGGATCATGTTGAACATGTTGACAGGGTGCTACAACTATTGGAGGAGAACAATTATATGCAAAAAGATCCAAATGCTTCTTTGGAGTCCAAGAGGTGGAATATCTGGGTCATATTGTATCTCATGAAGGAGTTAAGGTAGACCCTAGCAAATTAAAGCCATTAAGGAATGGAAAATCCCCACATCCATAAGCATCTGCGAGGATTTCTCGGGTTGACAGGGTATTATCGCAAGTTTGTTAAGAATTATGGAAGAATAGCAGCACCTCTAACAACATTATTGAAGAAAGATGCATTTTCATGGACTCCGGAAGCAACAAAGGCCTTTGAACATCTTAAAGAGGCAATGTGCCAAGCACCGGTCTTAGCTACACCGGACTTCACAAAAACCTTTATTGTGGAATGTGATGCTTCAGGAAATGGAATTGGTGCTGTTCTAATGCAAGATGAAAGACCCATTGCTTTTGAAAGTCGTCCAATCAAGGGAAAGTTTTTACACAGCTATTTATGAGAAGGAAATGTTGGCAATACTCCATGCACTTAAGAAATGGCGACCCTACCTAATGGGAAGACACTTCAAGGTAAAAACGGATCATGATAGCCTTAAATACTTTTTAGAACAAAGATTATCCTCTGAAGAGCAACAAAAGTGGGTCACAAAGCTGTTGGGTTATGACTTTGAAATCATCTACAAAAAAGGGAAGCAAAATATGGTGACAGATGCATTCTCAAGAAAGGTTGAGGATGTGGAAGCATTGTTGTGCACCATTTCTATTATCCAACTATATTGGATAAACGAAGAAATGGAGGAATGGAAGAATGATGAAGAAGTATGAGAACTTATTCGAAAGTTACAATAAGATTCCAGTACATCTAGTACATTTAGCTGGAAAAATGATTTGTTATGGTACAAAGATCACTCATACCTCTGTAAGAATTCCCTACTCAAACCAAAGATTCTAATGGAATTGCACACTTCTCCCTTAGGAGGGCACTTGGGATTTTTAAAAACTTACCACATGGTTAGGAAGGAATTTTTTTGGGATGGCCTTAAATCAGATATTCAAAAGTTTGTGGCAGAATTTTTGGTTTGCCAACAAAATAAAGTTGAAACAATTAAGACTCGGTCATTCCAAACCTTTTCTCCATTCCAAGGCAACGTTGGGAGGAGGTTTCAATGGATTTATTAGAGGTTTACCCAAGTTGAGGGAAGAGTGTCACATGGTGGTAGTTGACCGACTTACCAAGTATGTACACTTTGTGCAATCAACATCCATTTAAGCCAATCAATTTCTACTACATTTATGGAAACAATTCAAAAGCTACATGGAAACCCAAAGATTATTGTAAGTGACAGAGATCCCATTTTCACCAAAAATTTTTGGATAGAATTATTTTCTTGTCTTGGTACTCAGTTAGCTCATAGCTCATCTTATCATCCTCAATCTAATGGGCAAAATGAGATAGTAAACAAATGTTTGGAAGGATATCTTCATTGCTTTGTATCTGATAAACATACACAATGGACCAAATGGTTGCCTTCGGCTGAATGGTGGTATAACACTTGCTTCCATACAACAACAAAAATGACCCCATTTATGGCACTTTATGGATATCAACCACCATCCATCACATTATATTTAAGAGAAAATTATAAGGTTCAAGTAGTGGAACATCACATCGAGCATCAACATAAAGTCCTCCAACTCTTAATGGATAACCTCGTGTTGGTGTAAAATAGAATAAAACAACAGACAGATCAACATCGCAGCGAAATAAGTTTTGATGTAGGTGATTGGGTATTCCTACGGCTACAACCATATAAACAAATGTCCCTCAAGCAAGCTAAGAAGGATAATAAATTATCACAAAAGTATTATGGTCTGTACAAGGTGTTGGAAAAGATTGGTACTATGGCATAAAAATTGGAGCTTCTTGCAGCTTCTCGAGTGCACCCAGTTTTGCATGATTCTTGTTTAAAGAAGGTTATAGGCAACAAGATCCCAGTTCAAACAATATTGCCAGAACTTGATGAGGAAGGAAAAATTATATTGCAACCGGAAGCAGTCATAGAAACAAGAACTTGACAGCTACGAAATCGATCAATTTCAGAGTATCTCACCAAGTGGAAGAACTTATTCACTAAAGATTCCACATGGGAGAATGAGAATTTTATACAGAAGCATCCACAACTACTCAAGCATTGAGGACAACTCTTTTTTGAAGGAGAGGGGTGTGTTAGGTCCCTATAATACTAATGATTACCCCATTACTATTGTAGTTGTATCCCTTATTAATATTGTTGTGCCCCTATTATCCCATATTGTTATTACTGTGCCCGCATAGAATCCTCTATGTTATTTTTGTGCCTTATATTTTTATTGTTAGGTCAGCTGGGTTATATTGTGACTCCTTAGACTCCTATATATAGAAAGGAGGCTTTTTCATTTGAATCATCAAAGAATCATTCATTTGTGTAATGTAAAGGAGGTTGTCCCCTTGAAGAGGCTGAATTCTAAGGCGTTGATCTATCTTTTCTATCATTTTGTGAGCTAGTTTCATAACAATCTCATGTAAAAAGGAAGCTGATAAAGAGGTTGTGTATCATTGCATTGAAGAATGCAATGATTCCCATGGATCATAGGTAAACAATGTAATTGAGGTTGATCATATGTCGTATAGTAATGTAAAAAAACTTCTTTTTCTCCCTAGGGACAGAATTACGAATTATTTTCAATTATAGCTTAAAGATGAAAAGTGGAGACATGAAAGTGATATAGATCATTTTCTTAAAGATGTTGTTGATGGTTATATTGAACATATTATCCCAACAGAAGGTTTAAATGACCAAGAACCTTCATACATAGAGAATTTATTTTTTGGAGCTGATCAAGAACATATTTTTTCTTATACTTTTGAAGATCCTATGGCAAATTACATGGAAGAATTTATTAGCAGTATACACATATAATTTTTGGGATATAGTCCTAATTTTTATTATGAGTTGCCTTTATAAAAAGTTTATTGTCCGTTTAAGATGAATTGTTTTTTAAAGATTCACTAGCAGAATGGTTCAGATTAAGCATTCAAATGCTAACCTGGTACCATTGGAAGATTGTTTCACCTAATGGAGATCAATCATGTACATATGTAGGAACTTGTACATAAATAAGCTCATGTGTTGAGCATTTAGTTTCTAGTTGCATTTCTTTATTTTAATCATTAGTTGATGAATAAGGGTGACTTTCCCAGTTGGAAACTAGTTTGCAAAGGTTTCAGACTTGAAGATTGTCGAGTTCTAGTTTGTCAAATTTCAGGGTTTTCACAATTTTGGACTCCATGCCCAACTAAGGCTACTGATCTAGGAATCTCAATATTTTGCTATCAAAGTGAAAGCATCTCATCATTGTAGATATCGACGTGGGATCACTGTACAAAATTTGCACACAGTTAAGTTTGGTGAAGCAATATATGACTCCATGCCCGATGGATAAGGAACTAATCTATTGTTATTTGTGCTTCTGTGGAAAAAGCACTATCCCTAGGTGGAGATAGATGTTGTAACATGCATTTTTATTGTTTATAATATTATTTTTTCATTCAAGAATCACTTGAAAATACTTCAAAAAGAAGAGATAAAAGCAAGATGAAGAAGTGATAACGACATAGCGGAATCGATAAAAGATTTGTAAAGGAATTGGCCTCGAAGTAGCCCAGGTTGCTATACAAATCACTATATAAATGGTTATATGGAGCTAGACCCGATATCTATATATATATATATATATATATATATATTATATATATATATATATATATATATATATACGTGTGTGTGTGTGTGTGTGTGTGTGTATATGTTCATATTGAAACAAGAAAGAAACAAAATAATATATCGGTTTCGCAAAAGAAACAAGTGTTAAAGAGTTAAAGATGGACCCGAAATACTATAAGTTGCATTTTATAAAGGTTTGAGGGTGTGCAATGATATGTATGATTGGTTCTGCTGATAGCGTTGATTGCAATTTGTGATCGCAGGTCAGACCCGAAACATATATACACTATGTTTAAAAGTCTCGGTGGGTCTGCCACACTGCAGGTCTAAAGAGGTTGGTTCCACTGATTGTGATTGTGATGGGCGGACCTAAAAGTAATATATCATGTTTTATAATTGTGGTGGGTCTGTCATATCGCATAACATATTATATATATATGCTTTATGGGCAGGTCTATATATATATATATATGGTTTTACCAATTGCGATATGCGATCTGGACCCTATAGTTTACATGTTATGTTTTATAATTACGACGTGTCTGTCATATTGTAAAATGTTAAGGGTTCGGGCGATATAACAATGGAAAGCACAGATTGCAATTGCAATAAAGGTATGCCTCAATACTTGTGTAGAGCCCATGTTAAAAACGATAAAGGCATGTTCATGGGGTATTTCTATTATAAAAGAGATATAATAGAAATAGCACAAATATGAAGGATTTATGTGTAAGTCCAACATTATGTTGATATAACAATGAAAAGGACCAATTGCGATATGTGATGGGGATTCCAGATCCGATAGAGTTATTAGATTGGATTAATTCTTTTTAAGTTCTGCTTTTTCATGCTTTGCATTAATCTTTTTTGTGTAAAAGGAAAAATCAACATTAAAGATGAATCTGAAGAGGAAGATAGTTGGAGACATTTTCTTTGTATTTTGGCCAATCAAAATGCCTGATACATGCATAAGTCCATATTTATGCACAAGTCAAAGTCAAACACTCTTTATTATGGTTAAAGTAGATTAATCATTATTAAGGCATATAAAGAAGAACTCATCAGTTGATTAATAGAGCAAGATAGCAATTATTCTTATCTTCTAGTTCAATTATTTCTTGTTATTGTATATTCTTTGAGGTGTATTTTACCCTCTGTAAAATTCTGTAATAGTTTTTACTTCATATAGTCATAGAAGTAGTTTAGTGGTTTGACAGTTTCAAAGATCAGCAACTATTTCATAATGTATAAAAAGAGGAAAATTTATACAGAGGGGTTTGGTAGTTCAAATTTTGGAGATCCAGAAGACTAGGCCATTGTATTCCTGATATCATCATTGATTAATGAAAGAAACAAAAGTTTCGATGAGTTATTGCGTATAATTTTGTAACTTTCTCTCTCATGTGTCATGTTATGTTTTCTTCTTTCAAGTATAGTAATGAAGTTGCAGGTATTTATTTTCTTATGTAGATAAATTAAAATTCCTTAAAAGAGTGCTCCTATACTTGAAGTTTCCACCTTTCATTTCTAAGTTATAGATAATAGTTCGTGTGAAATACCAACATATTATATTTAACTTCTCCAAGAGTCACAGATAATAGTTTTTGTGTTAAGCAGCATATTGTCTATGATTTGGTTCTCATTTTCATAATTCTTCTAAGTTACATATAGTAGTTTCTGTGAAAAACCAACATATTATCTTTAACTTCTCCTTCAATGTTTCTTCACTCATCATTTATATCTAGCAACAAATGGCATTCTGAGACTTTCTAGTCACATATGTATTGAGGGTTAAAGACCAAGTTTTCCAGGTCCTTCTTTTAAGAGTATAACAAACAATAAGGTGACTAATAAGTGACAACAAGAACATTTTTCCCAGGGTTTTCCATATTTTCCTCTGGTTATTCAGTGAGGAGGAAATGTTTGGTTGTTTTGAATACAGACAATAACTCTAGCTTTAAGAAGATCCCATACAAGATCAAACACTTCACAGCAAAAGGTTCAAGCTCTTTCAGATCCTAAAAGGCTATTTTCTAAGAGGTTTGGAAGGTCTAAGATTCCAATTACACCAATTCCTACATTGTTTGCTTCAGGCAGCATTTCACCTGAACATTCATATGATAAAGAGACATCTTTTTCATCATTTTCATTTCAGGAACCTAACTGTCAATAACAATCCTTAGAGTTCGTTACCTTTCATTTATCTGCTATAATCATTCAACCTCAACCGCTACATTACCACCACTGCATATTCCATCTACCTCTCAGTCAGGTTCCACATCTGTTGGTAATCAAAGTTCAATAAACATGGCAGTACCTACATTATTGGTGAATAGGTATGCCATGACAAAGTTCTTCAAGTTCATCAATTGGGTGTTGAACATACAGGAAGAAACCAGCAAAATGAATATGTTGGACAACAATATATTGAGCCATCTATCATAGCAAAAGAGGTTATCACATGTAGAAAGGAAGTTGATAAAGAGGTTGTATATCATTTCCTTGAAGAACACAATGATTCCCATGGATCAGAGGTAAACAATCTATTTTAAGTTGATCATATGTCGTATAGTAATGTGATTTTTTTTTTCTCCCTAAGGTTAAAATTACGAATTATTTTCAATTAAAGCTTAAACATGAAAAGTGGATACATGAAAGTGACATAGATCATTTTCTTAAAGATGTTGTTGATTGTTTTGTTGAACATATTATCCCAACAGAAGGTTTAATTGAGAAGGAACCTTCATACATAGAGAATTTCATTTTCGGAGCTGATCAAGAATATATTTTTTCTTATACTTTTGAAGATCCTATGGCAGATTACATGGAAGATTTTATCGACAGTCTTCACATATATTTTTGGGGATATACTCCTAATTTTTATTGTGAGCTACCTTTATACATAGTTTATTGTCCATTCAAGATGAATTGTTTTTTAAAGATTCACTTGCAGAATGGTTTTAGATTAAGCACTCAAATGCTAACCTGGTACCATTGGAAGATTGAATTCACCTAATGGAGTTCAATCATGTACACATGTAGGAACTTGTACACAAATAAGCTCATATGTTGAGCATTTAGTTTCTAGTTGCAGCTCTTTAGTTTAATTATTAGTTGATGAATAAGGGTGACTTTCCTAGTTGGAAACTGGTTGGCAGAGGTTTCAGACTTCAAGATTGCCAGGTTCCAATTTGTCAAATTTTAGGGCTTTCACAGTTTTGGACTCCATGCGCAACTAAGGCTATTGATCTACGATTCTCAATATTTTGCTATCAAAGTGCAAGCATCTCACCACTACAGATATCGGCGTTGGATCACTGTAAAAATTTTCACACAGTTAAGTTTGGTGAAGCAATATATGACTCCATGTGTTATCAGGAAAACTAGTGTCCATTCAAAGCTGCTAGTCCCACTAAGATGGGTAGCTATATTAGAAACAAACAAACTAAAGTCACTTGTGTTTTCCTTTATGAGAAGTAGATGAGAGAGAACTAGAGAGTACCAAGCTCACTCTTTCGCTTGGCTCCTTGCTTGTTCCCTCTCCCCTTTGACACATCTTTGTTGCTCCTTCCTCACTTGTCCTGATTCAAAGAACACCTATAGAGTCAAAGCAACATAATACCATCAAAGAATAGATACCTACAACCATAAACAATATAGGATCAGATATATATTGACCATACAAATTCATATATCAATTCAGTATTCAAAGATATACAATAATATAGAGGAAAACTCAAATAGCTTTATTGATAAAAGTAGTAGAAGAGAGGATTACAACTCATTGATCTGACCCAACACCATCCTCCCAGCATGAAAGCCCTTCTTCACCTCATGAAAAGCTAGATCACCCAACACTATGATGTTCCACAAAGAAACCAATAGCACTTCCTTACAAGATGCAAAATTCCAGCCTCTAGATCTCTAGGATGAGGGATCCATATATAGATGTTTGTAGGTGGGTGAGTCAGCTTCTGGGTTTTCTATTATTGTCATTTCTCTGATAGTTCTCAATTCCACTTGGATATTTCAAGATCTCTTACTCATCCCTGGGCGAATTCAGAGAGTCAAGTGTCACAGGAGAAGTTTCTGGAAGATTCCATGATCATCCACCTCGCAAACTGTCTCTGCCATTTGTTTACTCTCGCCCATCGCACCCCATATAAGGGAGTTTTAGTATGCATCACACCCCCCATGTGCATTGGGTGGGATGCATTGCACTTTAACCATGGAGCAAGTGAGATGGTCTAGTTTTGACCAGTCCTAAGTAGTTTTTCATGGAGAACTTCTAGGAGATGATGTAATCAGCTAACCTTGTTCCTTTAGGGTATGAAACAACACTTTTAGGGACTTAGAAGCCCTTGGTTTATGGGCATATAATATTGGGGTTGTAGTGATCAAATATGTCTATAACAGTTGCCCCCTAAAACATGAGGTCGTAAATCTTTTGATGTCGAGTGAAATACTTTATCACGAGGATCCGATGTTTTTCGAATTGGAAGGTGACCTGTAATAAGATACAATACAATACATTATCTTCATAATATTTTCATGATTTAGCTAAGGTGGGCATTCACATGCTCAACTTTATAAATTCATTTTCATGTACATAGGACAGACAACCGTCTGTATGGTAGACTGATGATTCTGGTAGAGCCATCATTCTTTGGCTTGGATGATTATCTGTGTAGCTATGATGTACATTTGATGCGTTTATTTTCCTGAATATATCGTAGCTCATATTGATGAAACTAGATCCGAGGTCTTTAAACTCGTTCAATCTTCACTTGAAGTACAAGTCGATCCATGTGAAAAGATGTTCTGAAATCGAACATGGAAAGACATCGCCTAATTACCAGCCAATGATGTAAGCTGTTCACAGGTGTGAGAGGGATCACCGATAATGAGAATGACCCTCAAGGTACTGCAGTACAATTCATGTGGTGTCAAAATGGGACTTGACGTCAAACATCATTTAAAATCTTTCGGTCAAAGGCCATTGATGTAAACCTGTCACCGGAAGTGAGAAACTTGTCATTGAGGCATGCAAGCTTCAAAGTACTAAAAGGGTTGTTCCTAAGTCAACTTCTTGGATAATGAGTTGATGTCAAAAGGAATTGACCCATCATAGGAGGGCCCTAATGAATCCCACATCTATGACACAAAATGGAGCAAATGATTTTTTGGAGGTGAAAGCGATCTGATGGTACAAGGTTTAGGGTGGCGGTCATGAAAGAATGAAGGGTGAAGGTATTGCAGTGGATGAGACACAAGCTGGGTTGGTGAATTCTCTGAGCGACTTCCCTTAAACATATCGACAACAGTGAAATAGTTTGGTAGTGTTAACCCCAAATATGGATGGTACGGTGGACCAATGGTGATATGACCGGTGAATGGAATAACCCAACCTGACTCAATCATGGTGATGGAGTGAAAGTGTCATGTTCAAGAGCGACTTGCTACCAATAAAGTTTCTTCAAGTTTTCTTCCCAATTTTTCCCCAGTCATTTATGACTAGTACCTCTTTATTTTTGTCAATCTTGAGGAGAATAACATATTCTTGTTCTTTAATTTTCCCTTTAGGCAAACTTGTCGTTATGTTTTAACAAGCCTAGCGAAAGTGAAATTCTCTCTTGTCTGCATGGACAAGTTCGTCGCTATTTTTTTAACGAGTTTAACGACAAAGAAAACTCGGTCCTTTTCAATTTTAGAGAGTATAAAAAAAGATGGAAAGGAAACTCCAATAATCCTTTTTCATAATATAATCCCTTAAGTCCGAAAAAGTATAAAATAATACAAAAGGGATGACTTTTCGATAGTTTTAACGAGCTGAACAAGACAAGCGCTCGATCTTTTTGTGAAATGATCCCTCAGGTCCAAAAAGATTAAAATCTAGAGGAGGGATGGGACTTCCAATCAGTTTAATGATTTGGAGAGGCCAATTACTCGGCAATATTTTCATATTTTACGAGTCAGATGAAAAGAGCTTAAAGGAGACTCGTTTTTTGAGGAACGAGTGATGTTTTCGAATAGTAGCTAGTTCTAGGTAAGGTTTGGAACTTTTGAGTCACGACAGTGTAAGGAACATGGCTAACAAAATAACTCGTCATATCTATTCCTCAAAAGGGGTAAATGATCAAATGGAGGCGTATGATTGGCTAAAAAAGAGTGGAGATGATGGTAAGAACATGACCAAGGCTCAAAAGCTGATAATTAGGCAATCACAATGGTTATTTACTGGAGGTGGGTTCATTTTTTAATGAGCTTAAACTCTGGAGGAACATATTCTCATTTCGAGGTTTACTTTTTAATGAGTTTGAACTTCATGTAAAACTGCTTGTGGTGGGTTTATTTTTTAACGAACTTGAACCCTGCGGTAACATTACTCGTTGCTAGGTTTATTTTTTAACGAGCTTGAACTTCATGTAAAACTACTCATGGGTGGTTTGCATGCCCCCAGCATGATGAAAAGGAGATTATCTTATAACCAGATGGAAATCACTACGGTGAAGCAGGACGGCTTCGTCCATAATAGACAAAGGTGAATGGTGTGATAGACCAATCACATAACCTACAAGGAAACTTATCTTTACAACTAGGTGCATGCCCCCCAAGCTTCACTACATTCACCAGACTACTTATGGCAATTAGGTGGATGGAATGAAGGTTCCTTTATGAGATAATGTGAAAGACTCAACTTAGAACTTTGCTCAACCTTGTTTCATTTTTTAACGAGCTTGACACAACACAAGGAATTCTGCTTAGATCCTTGGTTTCATTTTTTAACAAGGTTGACACCAGTTAACGAACTTTCCTCTGAATCCACTGTATTTACAGTATTTGATAGAAAATAAAAAAACTAAAGGATGATTAAGGTTGCTGGAATAATGTTCGTGGTGATTTGAAAGATGGGAATGATGGTGGTAATCTTCCCCTGGTGCCTCTCCTATCATCATTAACTGAATGATTCCTTCATTTGTAGAATGTACATCCGACCAAGGATTTGAACAGGTGCCATATTCCTTAGACCTATCTACACTTGATAAGCATTGATTTGAGTTTGTCCCCCAGGCCAAGAAAATTGATTCCTACAATATTTCTAAAATGGCAATGATCCATGCTGAAAAAATGTTCGGGAATCTTCTAAATCTTTTAGATATAGAAGATATCATATTGTAGGTTTCCACTGTGGCCACTTCCGCCAGATTACTCGGAGGTGGTAGGGAAAAAGTACCCATTAAGGTAGGGTCTTTTAGGAGGCTTACTCTAAAATTTTGAAGATATTAAGAGCTTCCATGGATCATTGTAATGCTTCCTGTAACTTGTGAACTATTGGGGAGGAAGGTTTGTTGATGAGCAATTGTAATTCCTCCTTGAAAAGGAAAAGCAATCTTTCTAAAGTATGTTGACACAACTGCATCCATAGCATAAATCCAGGGCCTTCCTAGTAGGATGTTGTAATCAAGGTTTCCATCGATAACTTCAACATCAATTTCTACTGTTTTACCCCCCAGTTCAACCTACAAGTTACTTAAAATCCCATATGGGGTGTATTTTTTTCCATCAAATGCTTTTAACATTGTTGACAATCGCGACAAGGGTGGTGATCCTAAAGTTTTCTAGAAACTCATTGACATAATGCAGGTAGATGCCCCCTCATCGATAATTGTTCAATAAACAGTTTTGCTGAGGGCTTTCACTTGAATGAGGAAAGCGAGTTGAGCTGGTAGCTGAAGTTCATATCCTTTATCATTAATGGCCACGAGATTGGAATTTGCTGGGTCAATCCTACCTATTGCTGATAATAGAGCCTGCTTTTGGGAGGGGCAGTTTTGCAGTACTTCAAGTGTCGACATAGCGGACGA
This sequence comes from Pinus taeda, assembly GCA_000404065.3. Classification (NCBI taxonomy): domain Eukaryota; kingdom Viridiplantae; phylum Streptophyta; class Pinopsida; order Pinales; family Pinaceae; genus Pinus; species Pinus taeda. The sequence goes on from APFE030029524.1 coordinate 164,403, forward strand.
CGATTGAGCCAGGTCCTCTACTATATTATAATTATGTGCTGCTCTGGCATGAGGATTAAATGTTGATTTCTGTATTACTCCCTTTGGAAGCTTTATTGTTAGCTCATGAATGATTGGTGGCACAACATCCGTCAAATTTGTCATCGAACTACTAGGTTGATCAGTAGCCTTGTTGTTCGACAGCTGTGGATTCCTGTAATATTTATTGCTTGTCGATATCAAAGCATCATTTTTCTGTTTCAAAATGGACAACATAAGCATTTTGGATGGGGAAGCATTGTCGCTAGCAACCAGATTGGTTTCTGGGTTTGGAAATGGATCAGTCAATACCGCTAAGGTTTTTAAGTTTCTAAAGAACTTCTTAATCTTAGCTTTATGTGGACAATCTCTCATCCAATGATCCTCATCGCATATCTGACACCCTGAAGGAGGTTTCTTTTGCCCAAAAGGGTTTGCAAAAGATTTTTTAGGAGACGAATCGTCCTGTTTCTTCCTTTTTTCTTTCCCTTTCTTCTTTCCCCCTGGTTGTTTCGGTTCTTTTCCCTTATCGGTCGACATGGCATTAACCTCTGAGGCAAGAAGTTCTTCATTTTCATTTTGACCGGAATCCGTGCGGGCTTTCTTAGATGTAGCCTTTGCGGTTTTCGTGCTTGTTATAACTATCACACCATCACCGGCATGAGAGTCTTTTTTTGATTTAGGACGAGGAGGAACAAAAAACTCTGGTCTAGGAGCATCAGGGATTTTGTCATAGAGTGTGCTAGACTGAGTATAGATCAAGTCTCAATATTGCACATGAGCGATGACTTGCTCTTTAGTGACAACCCCGTCTTTAGTCACATCTTCTATAATAGAAGGTAACAATGACTTAATAAACCATTTAGCTAGCAGTTGATCAGGAACATATGTTTTCACCATTCAACGATGACGCCACCACTCATGAATATGATTAGATATGTGAGTGGCTGTCGTCTGCTTAAAATTGGTAAGAAGCTCTGTTCCTATTTCATACCTTATTGGTAACTGAAAATGGGTTAAAAAGGTGGTGGCAAGGGTGCTGAAGTTATCAAATGAAGCTCTAGGCAATTCGATTTACCATTTTGCTACCGGTCCAGTGAACATTCGCTAAAAAAGGTGAAGCCTAATCGAGTCATCATTGAGAGTGTTTGATGAACACCACAGATGAAAGGTCGTCACATGATTCGATAGATCTTCACCCAGATTTCCATTGAATTTAGGAATATCTGACAGAAGTTTATGAGGAATCGCTGGCCACCAAGGGACATAAGAAATTTGTTTATTTCTTAGCCGATTGAGATCTGGTAATTCTAAAGTTTCTATGAAAGGCAACTGTTGATTCATGTTTGGCGAAGCATACCAGGATAAGATGGGATTGCCTGAGTAGTGGGTCTTTTCATACCAGCATAATGTATTTGATGCTGATAACTTTGATAAGGATGATGGGCACAACCATTATGATATGATTGATAGTGACCGTTTTGAATACGGCTTCCCATTACCAACAAAGCCTTGTTGCTCAGGTACTTGGTAAGCTTGTTGGAATTGCGGTTGTTGATATTGCACCAGCCATGGTTGTGAAGCCATTGTTGTTGTTGAATACTAGATGCTCGACCAAGATGAGGGGTGATAGTACCCGTTTGAGCCTGAATCGCTCCAGTTAAGGAGCCACTAATTGGCGATTGTGGTTGTGTCGTGGAGACAAGAGGCTGTTGTATTACGACTTGAGAGACTTGAGGTTGACATACAATAGGCAGTGCCTGTACTTGCGACACCATCACAATAGCTAGCATATTGGGGATATTCAACACAGGTAGACTTGGTTGCATTGAATATACAACTCTTGGCTGTTGAGGTAGTATTGGCACCCAACCACTAAATGTGATTCCAGCTTGACCCAAATTCTATTGTGAACTCTCATATGGTTGTCCTCCTGGAGGGAACAATGAAAGGGCATACTACCCCTCACATGGCGGCAAACTAGTGTTCAAAAGAAAGATTGGCCTTTGAAGATTGGACTGCCCAAATTGATACTGTTGCGAAGGATCAATTTGCTGAGACTCAACATAAGAAATTCCAAATATTATTTCGGATGAACAAATGGGAACAGACCATACTATCGAAACAGTCCCTGGGCAGACATCATCTAGGAGTTAAGAGCTAGTTGGGACAGATGGTATACCAGCGAACATTATTGGAGTGGCGGCAGGTGGTTCTACTGCTGCTGTATCAGATGACACAGTCCTAGATGTTGATGGTTGTTCAGACATATCGAGTCTATCAAAAAGATTTCCTAGCGATTCTACAGGAACTTGTGATGAAGGGAGACTAACTTCTGAAGTTGAAGGATATAGGTGGATGCTAGTTCCAAAATGCAAAAAAGTACTGGATGGAAGATCCTTCGTAATGTCTTCTATAGCAATCAGTCCAGGTGGAAGAGGTAGACCGTCAGGTTCGTAAAATATTTCTGGTGCCCAAGAGGCTATAGACTCTTCAGAGACAAATTTCGGAGGGGTAACACCTTCCGAATCAACCCTAGATGGGGTTGGTTCAGGAATAGAAGTGTTTAACATTACACTGGGATCAGTTCTAATGTCCTCTTATAATTGTGGAACTTCTTTTGTAGAGGCAGGGATACCAGAAATAGTTGGAGTAATTGGAGTCTCTTAGGATGTCGAAACACAATTTTCAAACAAACTAGAAGACTTTGACCCAGTTAAATGAGTTCACTTGGCCTGGAATGGTTTCATTTCCGGTGCCAAAGATGGTTGACTCGTTAGTCTCCACGAATGATGGGGTTTTGATTGACTTTCTTCCACGATTGCGGATTACTTGATCAACTCAAAATAAAAAGGGGAAATTTTTATCCTGGATTAAATGAATTTTATGACGCTTTGACACAACTTGCTTTTTCAATTTTTAAGAGTCGAGAAAAAGCTAAAGATGACTCTAGTCGCCTTTAATTTTTAATGAGGCTGAAGTGACAAGTGCTCAGATGGACCTTTTCTTTTAAGGAGTCTAAAAAGGAACAAAAGTGACTACTCTGGAGATCTAAACAGAGGGATTACCAAACCAATCGCAAAACTGTAGAATACTTTTTATGGTACGACAGTCAATCTTCTTGAATGTTGTGTTCAGTGCATTGCAATCGATAGGGCAGTAAGCATGGCTTCCTAAGGATAAAGGATGTGGCCTATTGTGGTCTCCCAATATATACTTGATGGTACGTGGGAGCACAAATATGTAGTGGCACTTGTCGTCTCAAAGAGGACAAATCACCCAACCTACGATGAAAGCGACAGTTACCAGGCTTTACGACGCTGGAATACATCTCTAGCCTAGACTTCTAAATGTTGTGTGTTAGGTTCCAAGGTGTTTTTATGTTCATTGAAATTTATTTTACAATTAATATTTCTTAAGAAGCTTGCCTTTAAGGTTCACTGCATGATGTAGATATACAACTCCTAAATATGCAATCTAAGATGATAAACAGTTGTTTACTCTTCTTTTTGGAATGAAAAATCCTAGCTACTAAGGAAAGAGAAGCGAAATTCTTTCGACATAGAGTAGAGAGCACACACTAAAATGCACTATCCTAAATCAATCTCCACAAGATGTCTAAATGAAAATGCACATGCATGTATTTGTTTTCCGCTTTCTTAATGTGTGAATGACAAAAGGAATGCTAAGTACAAATCTGAATTATCTTTTGAAAGCAACAGTACTAACAATTTTCCTTTTAAAAACAAAAGGAAGACTAAGACGACACTTTGTGATTTTGAATTCAAAAAATGAGAGGAAGACTAAGATGACACTTTGCGATTTCAAATTGAAAAATTAAAGGAAGACCACTTTACGATTTCGAATTCAAAAAATGAAAGGATGGCTAAGACGACACTTTGCAATTTCGAATTTGAAAAATGAAAGGAATGCTAACAGAAACACTTTCAACTTTAATTTGAAAACTGCTTTCGACACTTGGAATACTATTAATTTAAATCAAATGGTAAAAGTGTAATCTATTATCAACAAGAAGAAGACTCTTTTCTTTGACTGAAAACGAAACTTGCGGCACTTTCAGATCGAAAGACGATAGTTCGATTAAGCTACTGTTTGCAAAAGATAATTGTAAATGGCGAAAAATACATAAAAGCATTCACAATTCTTTATACAATGGAGGTTGAATAATGCAATGTAAGGGAGTTTCCACAGTGGTATACTGATCATAGAAAATAAAACTCCTAAATAAAGCTAAATAGAAAGAAGAAAAACAAAAATTTGGAGGCATAAACAGTCTTATCTAATCATTGCACCTTTAACACAGGGAAATAGGGATGCATCTCACCTACAGCACATGGGAGGTGTGATTCATCCAGGTTGTCATGAGGAGATAAAGTGATGGTCTAGGGACGAGACTTTAGCTTGGTTTTTGGTCACAATTTGTAGCTTAGTTTAGGGATTTAGGCTGAGCTAATGATAATTAGTAGATACAAAGTATAGGGGTTGATCTAATGAGGTTACTTGAGCTACCACTAGGGCACTTAGGATGTTTACAAGTTAGTTGTTTAGTTTATAAACAAAACTCAAAGATAGACTGAAGCAGTGTTGATCTACTTTCCACTTGCATAGCAAATGCAGTTCAAAGGCTAGTTGGCTTAACTTCAGGCTCCGTCTGTAGTTTATAAAGAAAAAAAATATAAACAAGCAAAAAAGCTATTTGTTCCACAGCGGGGTCGCCATTTTGTTATCAGGAAAACTAGTGTCCATTTAGAGCTGCTAGTCCCACTACAACGGGTAGATATCTTAGAAACAAACAAACTAAAGTCACTTGTGTTTTCCTTTATGAGAAGTAAATGAGAGAGAAGCATAGAGTACCAACCTTAGTCTTTCGCTTAGCTCCTTGCTTGTTCCCTCTCCCCTTTAACAGATCTTTGCCACTCCTTCCTCGCTTATCTCGCTTCAAAGAACACCTGTAGAGTCAAAGCAGCATAATACCATCAAATATATATTGACCATAAACAATATAGGATCAAATATATATTGACCATACAAATGCATATATCAATTCAATATTCAAAGACATACAAGAATATGGAGGAAAACTCAAATATCTTTATTGATAGAAGTAGTAGAAGAGAGGATTAAAATCCATTGATCTGACCCAGTGCCATCCTCCCAGCATGAAATCCCTTCTTCACCTCATGGAAAGCTAGATCACCCAACACTATGATGTTCCACAAAGAAACCAACAACACTTCCTTACAAGATGCAAAATTCCAGCCTCTGGATCTTTAGGATGAGGGATCCATATATAGATGTTTGCAGGTGGGTGAGTCAGCTTCTATGTTTTCTATTAGTGTCATTTCTCTCATAGTTCTCAATTCCACTTGGATATTTCAAGATCTCTTACTCATCCCTAGGCGAATTGAGAGAGGCAAGTATCAAAGGAGAAGTTTCAAGAAGATTCCATGATCATCCACCTTGCAAACTGTCTCTGCCATTTGTCTACTCTCTCCCATCACACCCCATATAAGGGCTTTTCAGTATGCATCACAGCCCCCATGTGCATTGGGTGGGATGCATTGCACTTTAACCATGGAGCAAGTGAGATGGTCCAGTTTTGACCAGTTCTGAGCAGTTCTTCATGGAGAACTTATGGGAGATTATGTAATCAGCTGACCTTGTTCCTTTAGGGTATGAAACAACACTTTTGGGACTTAGAAGCCCTTGGTTTATGGACATATAATATTGGGGTTGTAGTGCCCAAATATGTCTATAACACCATGCCTAATGGATAAGGCACTAATGTATGGTTCATAGTGCTTATGTGGCAAAATCACTATCCCCAGGTGGAGTTAGATGATGTAACATGCATTTTTATTGTTTATAATATTCATTTTTCATAAACAATAAAAATGCATGTTACAACATCTGGCTCCACCTGGAGATAGTGCTTCTACCATAGAAGCAGTAATAACCATAGATTAGTGCCTTATCCATTGGGCATGGAGTCATATATGCTTCGCCAAACTTAACTGTGTGAAAATTTTGTACAGTGATCGCATGCCAATATCTGCAGTGATAAGATGCTTGAAATTTGATAGAATAATATTGAGAATCGTAGATCAGTAGCCTTATTTCGGCATGGAATCCAAAACTGTGAAAACCTTGAAATTTGACAAACTGGAACCTCACAATATTGAAGTCTGAAGCCTCTGCAAACTAGTTTATAACTAGGAAAGTCACCCTTATTCATCAACTAATGACTAAACTGAACAACTGTAACTAGAAAACCAAATGCTCAACACCTTAGCTTATTTATGTACAAGTTCCTACATATGTAGATGATTGATCTCCATTAGGTGAAGTCAATATTCCAATTGTACCAAGTTAGCATTTGAGTGCTTAATCTAGAACCATTCTTCCAGTGAATCTTTAAAAAAACTTCATCCTCAACAAAAAATAAATTATGCACAAAATAAGATTACAACAAAGATTAGGAGTATATCCACAAAATAAAAGGTGTAGACTACTGATAAATTCTTCCATTTAATCCGCCACAGGATTTTCAAAAGCATAAGAAAAAATTTGTTCTTGATCAAGTCCAAAAAAGAAATTCTTTATGTATGAAGGTTCCTACTCAATTGAACCTGTTTTTGGGATAATATGTTCAGTAGAATAATCAATAATATCTTTAAGAAAATGATCTATGTCACTTTCATGTCCACTTTTCATCTCTTGATTGAAAATAATTTCTAATTCTAACCTTAGGAAGAAAAAGAAATTTTGTCACATTACTATATGACATATGATCAACTTCAAATAGACTGTTTACCTCTAATCCATGGGCATCCTTATGTTCTTCAATGTAATGATATACAATATCTTTATCATTTTTCTTTTCACATAAGATAGCCTCTTTTGCTATGATAGATGGCTCAATATTTTGCTTTCCACCATATTCCACTTGTTGGCTTCTTCCTGTATGTTGAACACCCAACTAATGAACTTGAAGAGCTTCGTCATGTTCCCCATTTAAACCATTTTCATTATAAATAGGAGGATTATAAAATTTAACAAAATAGGAACTCTGGGGATTTATTTGCAACTTGATCATTTCTTCCTCTTCTCTACTGTTGTGCAAAGATTCTTGATGCATGTTTGAAGTTTTCTCCATCTGAATACTCTCATGATCTACTTGGAACATAGTCAACCAATTCTCTGCTTGGGATATTATTGAAGAGGAATGCTTTATAAACTTCTTTGCATCATTTTGAGAAAATGATAGTTCCTCACTTTCTAAGACTTGCTCATAGTTAATTTGGCTATAATATTTCTGAATGCTTGATATATTATGAACAAGATCATCAGTTTCTTTAACGGGATTATTATGATCTTTTAAAGTTTCTTTCGAATCATAATATTCACAACAACCTTCAAAAAGAAACTTGTGCGGATAATAAATTCTATAAAAATAATTTAATATTGAATGGAAATCTTTCAAAGATGAAATGCTTGAATGAAGTAGAGACTTGAACCAAACCCTAGCTTCTTGGTCCAAAGAAAACAAAAAAAACTTCATCTTCACATCTTCATGAATGATGCCCAATTGCTCCATGCATTCATGAAAGTCTTGGAGATGCTGAGATGGATATTCATATTCCTTTCTACTGTATTTTGGAGTATACAGGCATATCATGAGGATAGCCAGTGATCCTAGTAAAATCAAATGGATCAAATTTATGGACTAAGAATGCAGGGAGAGCCATTAAAACCCAAAAGATAAAACTTCAAAGTGCTGTAGGGTGCTAATCAATGTGGTAAGAGAAAATCCTAGCTGTGAATGTACAACCAACTGATAAGAATTGTCATTCTGGAGAATCAACTAAAAACTTAATCAATAGAAGAAAAAGTGCTCTTATTCAGTTTCTTTTATTCAAAACAGCTAAACATTTCCCCCTCACAGAGCCAACAGAGGAAAATGTTGAAAACCCACGAAAAAATGTTCTTTTCTTCTCTCCCTGGCAATGGCGCCAGTTAATGTTGTTCCTTAAGAAACCAATTTCCTAGCTGTAGAGAAGTTGTGCTTAAGAAATTAATAAATATTATTTACTGTCACTTCTTTGTCACTTTATTGTTTGTTGTGTCCTCAAATGAAGAACCTGGAGAACTTGGTTTGTAACCCTTAATACATGTATGACTAGAACATATCAGAATGCCATTTGTTGCTAGATTTAAATGATGAATGAAGAATGCCTGAAGGAGAAGTTAAAGATATTACGCTGATCTTTCACAAAAACTATTATCTATAACTTAGAAGAATTATGAAACTAAGAACTGAATCATAGACAATATGTTGTTTAACACAGAAACTACTATCTGTGAATCTTGGAGAAGTTAAAGATAATATGTTGGTCTTTCACAGAAACTATTATCTATAACTTAGAAAGGAAGGTGAAAACTTCATGTATAGGAGTGCTCTTTTAAGGAATTTTAACTTTATCTACATAAGAAAATAAAGACCTGCAACTTCATTACTATACTTCAAAGAAGAAACCATACGATGACACATAAGAAAGAGGTTTACAAAATTATACCGAAAAATTCATGGAAACTTCTAATTCTTTCATTAATCAACAATTATATTAGGAATACAGTGGCCTAGTCTCCGGGTTCTCCAAAATTCGAACCACCAACCCTTTCTTTGTAAATTTTCCTCTTCTTATACATTGTGAAATAGTTGCTGATATCTAGAATTGTCAAACTACTAAAACTTTTTCTCTAACTATTTGAAGTAAGAATTATTACAAAATATTACATAGAGGGTAAAGACATCTCAAAGAACATAAAATCATAAAAAATAATTGAAGATAGAAGATGACTATGACTGTCGACTTTTTGGCTCTGTTAATCCGATGCCGAGTTACTTTGTATATGCCTTAATCCCATTTAATCATAATGAACTGTGTTTGACTTGTATAAACCTAGGCCTCCGCATGCATTAGCTACATTTTAATTGGCCAAAACACCAAGAAGCTCGACCAACTGCATTTTCTTCAAATTTGGCTTTAACACTGATTTTTTCCTTCACACTGTAAAATTAATGCAAAGCATGCAAAAGCAGAACTGAAAAAGAATTAACTGAGTTTAATAACTCCATCAGATCTGTCCGTTCATCACTGCATTAACTTCCCATCGCAAATCAAAATCAGCCCATTTTATTGTTATATCAACCCAATCCTTAATAAACCACGCCATGACAAACGCGGTGGAGTTATAAAACATAATATATATCAAACGGGTTTAGAATCCAAGTCACAAATATTAGGAGTATATCCACAAAATAATATGCATAGACTGTTGATAAATTCTTCCATGTAATTTGCCACAGGATCTTTGAAAGTATAAGAAAAAATTTGTTCTTGATCAACTCCAAAAAATAAATTCTCTATATATGAAGGTTCCTACTCAACTGAACCTTTTGTTGGGATAATATGTTCGGCAGAATAATCAGCAATATCTTTAAGAAAATGATCTATGTCACTTCCATGTCTCCACTTTTCATCTCTTGATTGAAAATAATTTGTAATTCTAACCTTAGGAAGAAAAAGAAATTTTGTCGCATTACTATACGGCATATGATCAACTTCAAATAGATTATTTACCTCTGATCCATGGACATCCTTATGTTCTTCAATGCCATGATATACAACATCTTTATCATTTTTCTTTTCACATAAGATAATGTCTTTTACTATGACAGATGGCTCAATGTTTTGTTGTCCAACATATTCCACTTGCTGACTTCTTCTTGTATGTTAAACACCCAACTATTGAACTTCAAGAGCTTCATCCTGTTCCCCATTTAAACCATTTTCATTATAAATAGGAGGATCTCAAATTTAACAAATTAGGAACTCTGGGGATTTATTTGGAACTTAATCATTTGTTTCTCTTCTCGACTACTGAGCATAGATTCTTGATGCATGTTTAAACTTTCCTCGATCTGAATACTCTCTTTATCTGCTTGGAACATAGTCAACCAATTCTCTGCTTGGGAGATTATTGAAGAGGAATTCTTTATAAGATTCTCTTCATCATTTTGAGAAATTGAGTGTTCCTCACTTTCAAAGACTTGCTCATAGTTAATCTGGCTATAATATTTCTGAATGCTTGATATATTATCAACAATATCATGAGTTTCTTTAACATGATTATCATGAGCTTTTATAGTTTCTTTAGAATCATAATATTCACAACAACATTCAAAGAGAAACTTGTGTGTATAATAATTTCTACAAGAAGAATTGAATACTCAATGGAAATATTTCAAAGATGAAATGCTTGAACAAGGCAGAGACCTGAATGAAACCCTAGCTTCTTGGTCTAAAGAAGAAAAAAACAAATTCATCTTCACATCTTCATGAATGATGCCTGATTGCTCCATGCATTCATGAAACTCTTGGAGATGCTGAACTGGATCTTCATATTCCTTTCTACTAAATTTTGGAAGATACTCATTCCATGTGGAAAATGCAGGCATTTCATGAGAATATCCAGTCATCCCAGTAAAATCAAATGGATCAAATTTATGGACTAAGAATGTAGGGAGAGCCATTAAAACCTAGAAAAGAAAACTTCAAAGTGCAGTACAGTTGCCAATCAATGTGGTAAGTGAAATTCATAGGTGCGAATGTACAACCAACTGCTAAAACTTGTCATTCTCAAGAATCAACTTGAAACTTAATAAACCAAAGGAAGGGTCCTCTTATTCAATTGCCTTTATTCAAAATAGTGAAAAATTTCCTCCTCACTGAACAACCAGAGGAAAGTATTGAAAACCCAGGGAAAAAATTTCTTGTCTTCTCTCCCCGACAGTGGCGCCAATTAATGTTGTACCTTAAGAAATGAATCTCCTTGTTGTAGATAAATTATTCCTAAGACATTAATAAATATTATTCACTGTCACTTCTTTGTCACTTTATTGTTTGTTGTGTCCTCAAATGAAGGACCTAGAAAACTTGATCTTTAACCCTTAATACATGTATGACCAGAACATCTCACAATTCCATTTGTTGATAGATATAAATGATGAATGAAGAATGATTGAAGGAGAAGTTAAATATAATATGTTGATATTTCATAGAAAATACTATCTGTAACTTAGAAGAATTATGAAACTGAGAGATGAATCATAGACAATACGTTTTTTAACACAGAAACTACTATCTATGACTCTTGGAGAATTTACAGATAATATGTTGGTCTTCCACATAAACTGTTATCTATAACTTAGAAAGGAAGGTGAATACTTAAAGTATAGGAGTGCTCTTTTAAGGAATTTTAACTTTATCTACATAAGCAAATAAAGACCCGCAATTTCATTACTATACTTGAAAGAAGAAAACATAAGATGACACATAACAGAGAGGGTTACAAAATTATACCCAAAAATTCATGGAAGCTTCTGATTCTTTCATTAATCAATAATTATATCAGGAATACAATGGCCTAGTCTCCGGGTTCTCCAAAATTCGAGCCATCAACCCCTTCTCTGTAAATTTTCCTCCTTTTATACATTGTGAAACAGTTGTTGATCTTTGAAACTTTCAAACTAATAAAACTATTTCTCTAACTATTTGAAGTAAGAATTATTATAAAATATTACATAGAGGGTAAAGACATCTCAAAGAACATAAAATAATAGAAAATAACTGAACATAGAAGATGACTATGATTTTTCACTTTTCGGCTCTGTTAATTTGCTGCTAAGTTCCTCTGTGTATGCCTTAATCCACTTTAATCATAATCAACTGTGTTTGAATTGAGTAAACTTGGGCCTATGCATGTATCAGATAAATTTTAATCGGCCAAAACACCGAGAAGCTCGAACAACTGCCTTTCCTTCAAATTTGGCTTTAACACTGATTTTTTCCTTTACATGGAAAAATTAATGCAAAGCACGCAAAAGAGGATCTGAAAAAGAATTAACCCAGTTTAATAACTCCATCAAATTTGTCTATTCATTGTTGCATTAACTTCCCATTGTAAATCACAATCAGCCCATTTTATTGTTATATCAACCCAATCCTTAATATATTATGGCATGAAAGATGCGACAAAGTTATAAAAAATAATATATATCATATTGTGTCTGAAACCCATCGCAAATCACAATCACCGCTATCAATGGATGTATTAATCCAACCCTTAACAATATATGATATGGTGGACCCACTGGAAATATAAAACATGGCATATATAATATCGGGTCCAGAATTCCAATCGCAATCAATGCTATGAGCCAACACATATACATAAGGTGTTCTATGGACCCACCGACATTATAAAATGTAATATATATGTTTTTCATTCTAGCCATCACATATTGCAATCGGAATACCATATACATATATATAAACATTATGCAATGATCACGGACCTACCGGGGCTTATTGTCTATGATTCAGTTCTCATTTTCATAATTCTTCTAAGTTACAGATTGTAGTTTCTATGAAAAACCAGCATATTATCTTTAACTTCTCCTTCAAGTTTTCTTCACTCATCATTTGTATCTAGCAACAAATGGCATTCTGAGATTTTCCAGTTGCATATGTATTAAGGGTTAAAGACCAAGCTTTCTAGGTCCTTCATTTAAGAATACAACAAACAATAAAGTGAGAAATAAGTGACAACAAATAATAATCATTAATGTCTAAAGCACAATTTCTCCACAGCCAGGAAATTGGTTTCTTAAGGTATAACATTAGTTGGCACCATTGCTAGGGAGAGAAAACAAGAACATTTTTCCCTAGGTTTTCAATATTTTCCTCTGGTTGTTGAGTGAGGAGGAAATGTTTGACCATTTTGAATAAAAGCAATTGAATAGGAGCACTTTTCCTTGGGTTTATTAAGTTTGAAGCTGATTCTTGAGAATGACAAGTTTCAATAGTTGGTTGTACACTCACACCTGTGGTTTTCCCTTACAACATTGATTGACGACTCCACTATACTGTGAAGTTTTATTTTTTGGGTTTTAATGGCTCTCCCTACATTCTTAGTCCATAAATTTGATCCATTTGATTTTACTGGGATCATTGGCTATCCTCATGACATGCCTCGATTTTATTCCTAGAATTAGTATCTTCCAAAATTCAATAGAAAGGAATATGAAGGTCCAGCTCAACACCTCCAAGAGTTTCATGAATGCATGGAGAAGTAGGGCATCATTCATGAAGATGTGAAGATGAAATTGTTTTGTTTTCTTTGGACCTAGAAGCTAGGGTTTGTTTCAGGTCTCTGCCCCGCTGAAGCATTTCATCTTTGAAATATTTCTGTTCAATGTTCAATTATTATTGTAGAACTTATTATCCTCACAAGTTTATTTTTGAAGTTTGTTGTGAATATTATGATTTTAAAGAAACTTTAAAAGCTCATGACAATCCTATTGAGGAAAATATTGATCTTGTTGATAATTTATCAAGCATTCAGAGAGGTTATAGCCAGATTAACTGTGAGAAAGTGTTTCAAAGTGAGGAAATATCATCTTCTGAAAATGATGTGGAGAAGTTTATAAAACATTTCTCTCCAATAATATCCCAAGCAGAGAATTGGTTGACTCTGTTCCAAATAAATTTGGTGGTTTCAGTAAAAGCATCAGAGACACAACCTATCTAAGACAAGGAAAAGGAAAAGATTGAGTCCTCTCAAAGTCAAACATTGGTGGATATGTGTAATATAATTAAAACTTTGTCAGATAAGTTGAATAAATTAGAGTTAGAAAATAAGAATTCTCAGAGTTGTACGTTATATACAGTAGATGAAGATGAACTTGGTATCAAAGGAGAAGAGCATGAATATGATGAAACTGATGTCGTTCATGATGAAAATAAAATTGATGAATATTGGAAACAATTCTCTAATTTCATGCAGGCTAAACTACATAAGAAATGTGACTTGAGATTGATGAAAAGATCAAGAACTGAAGAAAATAAAAGTGAGTAGGATGTTTCAACTTCATCAACAAAGGCGACTCCACAAGAATCATAGCCTACAAAACAAGTGAATAAAGCAGATCAAGGGAGTATTCAGATGTAAGAAAGTTCAAACATGCATCAAGAATTTCTGCTCCGTAGTCCAGAAGAGGAAGAAATAATTAAGTTACAAATAAATCCCCAGAGTTCCTATTTTGTTATTTTTTATGATCCTCCTATCTATAATCAAAATGGTTTAAATGGGGAATAAGACAAAGTTCTTCAATTTCATTAGTTGGGTGTTGAACATACAGGAAGAAACTAGCAAGAGGGATATGTTGGCCAACAATATATTGAGCCATCTATCATAGCAAAAGAGGCTATCTCATGTAAAAAGGAAGTTGATAAATAGGTTGTATATCATTGCATTGAAGAACCCAATGATGCCCATGGATTAGAGGTAAACAATCTATTTGAAGTTGATCATATGTTGTATAGTAATGTGAAAAAAATTATTTCTCTCCATAAGGTTAGAATTAAAAATTATTTTCAATTAAAGCTTAAAGATGAAAAGTGGAGGCATGAAAGTGACATAGATCATTTTCTTAAAGATATTGTTGAATTTTCTTGTGAACATATTATCCCAACAGAAGATTTAATTGAGCAGGAATGTTCATAAATAGAGAATTCATTTTTTGGAGTTGATCAAGAACATATTTTTTTCTTATAATTTTGAAGATCCTATGGCAGATTACATGGAAAAATTTATCAGCATTCTACACATATCATTTTGGGGATATATTCCTAATCTTTATTGTGAGTTGCCTTTATACATAGTTTATTATCTGTTCAAGATGAATTGTTTTTTAAAGATTCACTGATAGAATGGTTCTAGATTAAGCACTCAAATGCTAACTTGGTACCATTGGGAGATTGACTTCACCTGATGGAGATCAATCATGTACATATTTAGGAACTTGTACATAAATAAGCTCATGTGTTGAGCATTTGGTTTCTAGTTGCATTTCTTGAGTTTAATCATTAGTTGATGAATAAGGGTGACTTTCCCAATTGGAAGTTGGTTTGTAGATGTTTCTGACTTCAATATTGTTAGGTTCTACTTTGTAAAATTCCAGGGTTTTCACAGTTTTGGACTCCATGTTCAACTAAGGCTACTAGTCTATGATTCTCAATATTTTGCTATCAGAGCACAAGCATCTCATCACTATAGATATTGGTATGGGATCACTCTAAAACATTTTCACACAGTTAAGCTTGGCGAAGAAATATATGAATCCATTCCCAATGGATGAGGCACTAATCTATGGTTCTTAGTGCTTCTATCGGAAAAGCACTATCCCCAAGTGTAGCCAAATGTTGTAACATGCATTTTTATTGTTTATAATATTCATTTTTCTTGCAAGAATCACTTGAAAATACTTCAAAAAGAAGATATGATGAAGAAGTGATAATGGCATAGTGGAATCGATAAAAGATTTGTAAAAGAAATAGACCCGGAGTATAGCAAGGTTGCTATACAAATCACTTTATAAATGGTTATATGGAGCTAGAATCCGCTATATATATATATATATATATAATATATATATATATATATATATATATATATATATATATATATATATGTATACATATACATATATATATATATATGTGTGTGTGTGTGTGTGGTTGTGTGTGTGTGTGTGTGTATTGAGACAATAAAGAAACAAAGTAATATATCAGATTCACAAAAGAAACAAGTGTTAAAGAGTTAAAGATGGACCTAAAATACTATAAGTTGCATTTTATAAAGTTCGGTGAGTCCGCAATGATATGTATGATTGATTCCGCTGATAGCACCGATTCCAATTTGTGATCACGGGATAGACCCGAAACATATATACACTATGTTTAAAAGTCTTGGCAGGTTTGCCACACTGCAGGGCTATAGAGGTTGGTTCTGCCGATTGCGATTGCAATGGCCACACCTGAAAGCATATATATCGTGTTTTATAATTTGCGGCGGGTTCCATCATATCGCATAACAATATTATATCTATATATATATATATATATATATATATATATATATATAGATATACATATATGGTTTACCAATTGCGATATGCGATCCAGACTCGATATTTTACAATGTTATGTTTTATAATTACGGTGCATCCGTCACATCGCAAAAAGTTAAGGGTTGGGTCAATTTGACAATGGAAAGTGCTGATTGCGATTGAAATAAAGGTATGCCTTGGTAGTTGTGCAGAGCCCGTGTTAAAAGTGGAAAAGGCATGTTCATGGTGTATTTCTATTATAAAAGAGATATAATAGAAATAGCGCAAATATGAAGGACTTATGTGTAAGTCCACCATTACGTTGATATAACAATGAAAAGCGCTGATTGTGATATGCAATGGGGATTCCAGATCCGATAGAATTATTAAATTGGATTAATTCTTTTTTAGTTTCGGTTTTGCATGCTTTGTGTTAATTTTGTTGCGTAAAAGGAAAAATCAGCGTTAAAGTTGAATCTGAAGAGGAAGGTAGTTGGGCATGTTTTCTTTGTATTTTGGCCAATCAAAATGCCCAATACATGCGTAAGTCCAGATTTATGCACAAGTCAAAGTCAAACACTATTTATTATGGTTAAAGTGGATTAATCACTATTAAGGTATATAAAAAAAAACTCAGCAGTTTATTAACAGAGCAAGCCAGCAGTTATTAGCATCTTCTAGTTCAGCTACTTCTTGTTATTGTATGTTCTTTGAGGTGTCTTTTACCCTTTGTAATATTTTGTAATAGTTTTTTACTTTATATAGTTAGAGAAGAAGTTTAGTAGTTTGACAGTTTCAAAGATCAACCACTGTTTCACAATGTACAAGAAGAGGAAAATTTATAGAGAGGAGGTTGGTGATTCGAATTTTGGAGAACCCGAAGACTAGACCACTGAATTCTTGATATCATTGTTGATTAATGAAAGAATCAGAAGTTTCCATAAGTTGTTGGGTATAATTTTGTAACCTTCTCTGTCATGTGTCATGTTATGTTTTCTTCTTTCAAGTATAGTAATGAATCTACATGTATTTATTTGCTTATGTAGATAAAGTTAAAATTCCTTAAAAGAGTGCTTCTATACTTGAAGTTTCCGCGTTCCTTTCTAAGTTATAGATAATAGTTTTTGTGAAAGACTAACATATTATATTTAACTTCTCCAAGTGTCATAGATAGTAATTTTTGTGTTAAGCAGCATATTGTCTATGATTTAGTTCTCATTTTCATAATTCTTCTAAGTTACAGATAGTAGTTTCTATGAAAAACCAACATATTATCTGTAACTTCTCCTTCAAGATTTCTTCACTTATCATTTATATCTAGAAACAAATGGCATTCTGAGATTTCTGGTCACATATCTATTAAAGGTTAAAGACCAAGTTTTCTAGGTCCTTCATTTAAGAGTACAACAAACAATAAAGTGACAAACAAGTGACAACAAGAACATTTTTCCCCGGGTTTTCAATATTTTCCTCTGGTTTTTAGTGAGGAGGAAATGTTTGGTTATTTTGAATAAAGACAATAACTCTGGCTTCAAGAAGACCCCATACAAGATCAGACACTTCACAGTAGAAGGTTCAAGCTCTTCCAGATCCTGAAAGGCTATTTTCTAAGAGGGTTGGAAGGTCTAAGATTCCAATTACACCAATTCCTACATTGTTTACATTAGGCAACAATTCACCTGAACATTCATCTGATAAAGAGTGATATTTTTCATCATTTTCATTTCAAGAACCTAACTATCAATAGAAATATTTAGAGTCCGTTACTTTTCATTTATTTGCTATAATCAATTAACCTCAACCAATAGCTACATTACCACCACTGCACATTCCATCTACCTCTCAATCAGGTTCCACATCTGTTGGTAATCAAAGTTCAATAAACATGGCAGTACCTGCATTCTTGATGAATAGGTATGCTAGGATGAAGTTCTTCAAGTTAATGAGTTGGGTGTTGAACATACATGAAGAAACCAGCAAGAGGGATATGTTGGACAACAATATATTGAGCCATCTATCATAGCAAAAGATATTATCTCATGTAAAAAGGAAGCTGATAAAGAGGTTGTATATAGTTTCATTGAAGAACACAATGGTTCCCATGGATCAGAGGTAAACAATCTGTTTGAAGTTGATCATATGCCGTATAGTAATGTGAACAAATCTCTTTTTCTCGCTAAGATTAGAATTACTAATTATTTTCAATTAAAGAGTAAAGATGAAAAGTGGAGACATGAAAGTGACATAGATCATTTTCTTAAGGATGTTGTTGATTGTTTTGTTGAACATATTATCCCAACAGAAGGTTTAATCAAGTAGGAACCTTCATACAAAGATAATTTGTTTTTTGGAGCTGATTAAGAACATATTTTTTCTTATACTTTTGAGGATCCTATGGCACATTAGATGGAAGAATTTATTAGTGCTATACACATATCATTTTGGGGATATAATCCTAATATTTTTTGTGAGCTGCCTTTTTACATAGTATATTGTCTGTTCAAGATGAATTGTTTTTTAAAGATTCACTAGTAGAATGGTTCTAGATTAAGCACTCAATTTCTAACCTGGTAGCATTGGAAGATTGACTTCACCTGATAGAGATCAATAATGTACATATGTAGGAACTTGTACATAAGTAAGCTCATGTGTTGAGAGTTTGGTTTCTAGTTGTAGTTCTTCAGTTTAACATTTGTTGATGAATAAGGGTAACTTTCCCAATTGTAAACTACTTTGCAAAGTTTCAGACTTCAAGATTGTTATGTTCCATTTTGTCAAATTTTAGGGTTTTCATAGTTTTGGACTACATGCCAACTAAGGCTACTGATCAACAATTCTCAATATTTTGCTATCAAAGCACAAGCATCTTATCACTGCAGATATCAGCGTGGGATCACTGTACAAAATTTTCACAGAGTTAATTTTGGGAAAGAAATATATGACTCCATGCCTAATGGATAAAGCACTAATCTATGGTTCTTAGTGATTCGGTGGAAAAATCACTATCCCTAGGTGGAGCCAGATCTTGTAACATGCATTTTTATTGTTTATAATATTCATTTTTCATAAACAATAAAAACGAATGTTACAACATCTGGCTCCACCTGGGGATAGCGCTTCTACCACATAAGCAATAAGAATTGTAGATTAGTGCCTTATCCATTGGGCATGGTGTCATATATTGCTTTCCCAAACTTAACTGTGTGAAAAGTTTCTACAATGATCCCACACTAATATCTGCAGCGATAAGATGCTTTCACTTTGATAGAAAAATATTGAGAATCATAGATCAGTAGCCTTAGTTGGGCATGGAGTCCAAAACTGTGAAAACCCTGAAATTTGGGAAACTCGAACTTGACAATATTGAAGTCTGAAGCCTCTGCAAACCAGTTTCCAATTAGGAAATTCACCCTTATTCATCAGCTAATGACTAAACTGAACAACTGCAACTAGAAAACCAAATTCTCAACACCTAACCTTATTTATGTACAAGTTCCTACATATGTAAAAGATTGATCTCCATCAAGTGAAGTCAATCTTCCAATGGTATTAGGTTTGGATTTGGGTGCTTAATCTAGAACCATTCTGCCAGTGAATATTTAAAAAACAATTCATCCTAAACAAAAAAAAATGATGCAAAAAAGTATCTCACAACAAAGATTAGGAGTATATCCACAAAATAATATGTGTAGACTGCTACTACATTCTTCCATGTAATCTCCCACATGATCTTCAAAAGTATAAGAAAAAAAGTGTTCTTGATAAGCTCCAAAAAATAAATTCTCTATGTATGAAGGTTCCTTCTCAATTGAACCTTCTGTTGGGATAATATGTTCTGTAGAATAATCAACAATATCTTTAAGAAAATGATCTATGTTACTTTCATGTCTCCACTTTTCATCTCTTTATTGAAAATAATTTGTAAGTCTAACCCGAGGAAGAAAAATAAATTTTGTCACATTACTATACGACATATAATTAAATTCAAATAGATTGTTTACCTCTGATCCATGGGCATATTTATGTTCTTCAATGCAATGATATACAATATCTTTATCATTTTACTTTCCACATAAGATAGCCTCTTTTGCTATGATAGGTGGCTCAATATTTTGTTGTCTAACATATTCCACTTGCTGACTTCTTCTTGTATGTTCAACACCCAACTGATGAACTTGGAGAGCTTTGTCCTATTCCCCATTTAAACTATTTTCATTATAAATAGCACGATCATCAAATTTAACAAAATAGGAACTTTGGGGATTTATTTGCAACTTAATCATTTCTTCCTCTTCTTGACTGCTGAGCATAAATTATTAATGCATGTTTGAACTTTCCTCCATCTAAATACTCTCTTGATCTGCTTGGAACATAGTTAACCAATTCTCTACTTGGGAGATTATTGAAGAGGAATGCTTTATAAAATTCTTCACATCATTTTGAGAAAATGATAGTTCCTCGCTTTTCGACACTTGCTCATAGTTAATCTAGCTATAATCTTTTTGAATGCTTGATATATTATCAACAAGATCATGAGTTTCTTTAACAAGATTATCATGAGCATTTAAAGTTTCTTTAGAATCATAATATTCATGACAAACTTCAAAAGGAAACTTGTGTGGATAATAAATTCTCCAATAAGAATTGAATACTAAATGGAAATCTTTCAAAGATGAAATGCTTGAATGAGGCAGAGACCTGAACGAAACCCTAGCTTCTTGGTCCAAAGAAAACAAAAACAACTTCATCTTCACATCTTCATGAATGATGCCCTGCTGCTTCATGCATTCATGAAACTCTTGGATATGCTCAGTTGGATCTTCATACTCCTTTCTATTGAATTTTTTAAGATACTCATTCCATGAAAAAAATGCAGGTATATCATGAGGATAGCCAGTGATCCCAGTAAAATCAAATGGATCAAATTTATGGACTAAGAATACATGGAAAGCCATTAAAACCTAGAAAAGAAGACTTTAAAGTGCAGTATAGTCACCAATCAATGTGGTAAGTGAAAATCACAGGTGTGAATGTACAACCAACTACTAAAACTTTTCATTCTCAAGAATCAACTTCAAACTTAATAAAACCAAGGAAAGGTTCTCTTATCCAATTTCTTTTGTTCAAAACAACCAAACATTTCCTCCTCACTGAACAACCAAAGGAAAATATTGAAAACCCAGGGAAACATGTTCTTGTCTTCTCTCCCCAGCAATGACGCCAATTAATGTTGTACCTTAAGAAACCAATTTCCTAGGTGTAGAGAAATTGTGCTTAAGACATTAATGAATATTATTTATTGTCACTTCTTTGTCACCTTATTGTTTGTTGTGTCCTCAAATGAAGGACCTGGAGAACTTAGTCTTTAACCCTTAATACATGTATGACTAGAACATCTCAGAATGCCATTTGTTTCTAGATATAAATGATGAATGAAGAATGCTTGAAGGAGAAGTTAAAGATAATATGTTGATATTTCACAAAAACTACTATCTATAACTTAGAAGAATTATGAAATTGAGAACTGAATCATAGACAATATGTTGTTTAACACAGAAACTACTATTTGAGACTCTTGGAGAAGTTAAAGATAATATGCTAGTCTTTCACAGAAACTATTATCTATAACTTAGAAAGGAAGGTGAAAAATTCAAGTATAGGAGCACTCTTTTAAGGAATTTTAACTTTATTTACATAAGGAAATAAAGACCTGCAACTTCATTACTATACTTGAGAGAAGAAAACATAAGATGACACATAACAGAGAGGGTTACAAAATTATACCCAACAATTCATGGAAACTTCTGATTCTTTCATTAATCAACAATTGTATTAGGAATACAGCGGCCTAGTCTCTAGGTTCTCCAAAATTCGAACCACCAACTGATTCTATGTAAATTTTCCTCTTTTTATACATTGTGAAATAGTTGCTCATCTCTGAAACTACCAAACTACTAAAACTGTTTCTCTAACTATCTGAGGTAAGAATTATTACACAATATTGCATAGATGGTTAAGACATCTCAAAAAACATAAAATAAGAGACGATAACTAAACATAGAAGATGACTATGACTGCTGACTTTTCGACTCTATTAATCCATTGCCGAGTTCCTCTGTATATACCTTAATACACTTTAAGCGTAATGAATTGTGTTTGACTTTTATAAACCTGGGCCTACGCATGTATCCGATACATTTTAATTAGCCAAAACATTGAGAAGCTCCATCAACTGCATGTTCTTCAAATTTGGCTTTAACACTAATTTTTTCCTTTAAACGACAAAATTAAAACAAGGCACGCAAAAGTGGAACTGAAAAAGAATCAACCCAGTTTAATAACTCCATCAAATCTGTCCGTTCATCGTTGTATTAACTTTCCATCACAAATAGCGGCTGGCCCATTTTATTTTTATATCAACCTAATCCTTAATAAACTACAGCATGACGGACACGACAGAGTTATTAAACGTAATATATATCATATTGGGTCTCGAATCCCACTTGCGAATCCCAATCTGTGCTATGAGCCAACACATATAATAAGGTGTTCTACAGACCCGTCGGCATTATAAAATGCAATATAAAAGTTTTCAGGTCCGGCCATCACATATCGCAATTGGCATACCATATACATATATATAAATATTATGCGATGATCGCAGACCCATCGGGGCTTATAAAACATAATATATATATAATATTTATATATATATATATATAATATATATATATATATATATAATATAATAATATATATATATTATATAATATATATATATTATATATGTTTCGGGTTTGCCTATCGCTAATCGCAATTGGGGGAACCCAACGTACATAAGCTCTACGGTGCCCAACGACCTGACGAACCTTATAAAGCCTTAATATATATTTTAAGCGTCCAGACCCTTCTAACTTTTATCATTGTTCTCATGAATTTCTGATACAATAAAGTCTTTGGCGATATATATATCATATATACCATTAATATAACATATAACCATTGGCTTAATCCTTTGCTATCCCTGGGCCGATTCTCTTATTTTGACATGTTCCTTTACAAAGAAAACATACCCGATATACCATTATTACTCCTTCCCCTTGCTTTTATCTTTTTTTGAAATATTTTCAAGTTCTTGTATCAAAAATGAACATTAAAGGTGACAAAAAATGCATGTTACAACATTTGGCTCCACCTGGGGATAGTGCTTCTACCACCAAAGCCATAAGAACCATAGATTAGTGCCTTAACCATTGGGCATGGAGTCATATATTGCTTCACCAAACTTAACTATGTGAAAATTTTGTACAGTGATCCCATGCTGATATCTGTAGTGATAAGATGCTTGCACTTTGATAACAAAATATTGAGAATCATAGATTGATAGCCTTAGTTTGGCATGGAGTCCAAAACTGTGAAAACCTTGAAATTTGACAAACTAGAAGCTAACAATCTTGAAGTGTGAAGCCTCTGTAAACTACTTTCCAACTAGGAAAGTCACCCTTATTCATGAACTAATTACTAAACTGAAGAATTGCAACTGGAAAACCAAATGCTCAACACCTGAGCTTATTTATGTACAAGTTACTACATATGTACATGATTGATTTCCATCAGGTGAAGTCAATCTTCCAATAGTACCAGGTTGGCATTTGAGTGCTTAATCTAGAACCATTCTACAAGTGAATATTTAAAAAACAATTCATCCTCAACAAAAAATAAATTATGCACAAAAGAATCTCACAACAAAGATTAGGAGTATATCCACAAAATAATATGTGTAGACTATTGATAAATTCTTCCATGTAATCTACCACGGGATCTTCGAAAGTATAAGAACAAATTTGTTCTTGATCAGCTCCAAAAAATAAATTCTCTATGTATGAAGGCTTCTCCTCAATTGAACCTTCTGTTGGGATAATATGTTCAGCAGAATAATTAGCAATATCTTTAAGAAATTGATCTATGTCACTTTCATGTCTCCACTTTTCATCTCTTGATTGAAAATAATTTGTAATTCTAACTTGAGGAAGAAAAAGAAATTTTTTCACATTACTCTACGACATATGATCAACTTCAAATAGATTCTTTACCTCTGATCCATGGGCATCCTTATGTTCTTCAATGAAATGATATACAATATCATTATCATTTTTCTTTTCAAATGAGATAGCCTCTTTTGCTGTGATAGATGGCTCAATATTTTGTTGTCCAACATATTCCACTTGCTGAATTCTTCGTGTATGTTCAACACCCAACTGATGAACTTGGAGAGCTTTGTCTTATTCCCCATTTGAACCATTTTCATTACAAATAGGAGGATAATCAAATTTAAGAAAATAGGAACTCTGGGGATTTATTTGCAACCTAATCATTTCTTCCTCTTCTTGACTATTGAGCATAGATTCTTGATGCATGTTTGAACTTTCCTCCATCTGAATAGTCTCCTAATTTGCTTGGAACAGAGTCAATGAATTCTATGCTTGGGAGATTATTAGAGAGAGATGTTTTATAAACTTCTCCACATCATTTTGAGAAAATGACGCTCCATCTACTTGGAACATAGTCAACCAATTCTCTCCTTGGGAGATTATTAAAGAGGAAATCTAGGTTTTCAATATTTTCCTCCGGTTGTTCAGTGAGGAGGAAATATTTGGCTATTTTGAATAAAAGCAATTGAATAAAAACCCTTTTCCTTGAGTTTATTAGGTTTGAAGTTGATCCTTGAGAATGACAAGTTTTAGCAGTTGGTTGTACATTCACACTTATGATTTTCCCTTACCATATTGATTGGAAACTCTACTACACTTTGAAGTTTTCCTTTCTGGGTTTTAATGGCTCTCCCAACATTCTTAGTCCATAAATTTGATCCATTTGATTTTACTGGGATCACTGGCTATCCTCGTGATATGCCTCCATTTTATGTCTAGGATGAGTACCTTCCAAAATTCGGTACAAAGGAATATCAAGATCCAGCTCAGCATCTCCAAGAGTTTCATGAATGCATGGTTAGCAGGACAGCATTCATGAAGATGTGAAGACGAAGTTGTTTGTGTTTTGTTTGGACCAAGAAGCTAGGGTATAGTTTAGGTCTCTACCTCATTCAAGAATTTCATATCTGAAATATTTCCATTCAATATTCAATTCTTCTTGTAGATTTTATCATCCGCACAAGTTTCTTTCTGAAGGTTGTTGTGAATATTATGATTGTAAAGAAACTTTAAAACCTCGTGATAATCCTATTAAATAAATTGATGATCTTGTTGATAATATATCAAGCATTCAGAAAGATTATAGCCAAATTAACTATGAGCAAGTCTCTGAAAGTGAGCAACTATCATTTTCTCAAGATGATGTGGAGAAGTTTATAAAGCTTTCCTCTTCAATAATCTCCCAAGCAGAGAATTGGTTGACTATGTTCCAAGCAGATGAAGAGAGTATTCAAATGGAGGAAAGTACAAACATGCATCAAGAATGTATGCTTAGTAGTCGAGAAGAGGAAGAAATGATTAAGTTGCAAATAAATCCCCAAAGTTGCTATTTTGTTAAATTTGATGATCCTCCTATGTATAATGAAAGTGGTTTAAATTGTGAACAGGACAAAGCTCTTCAAGTTCATTAGTTCGGTGTTGAACATACAGGAAGAAGTCAGCAAGTGGAATATGTTGGACAAAAAAATATTGAGTCATCTATCATAGCAAAAGATATTGTATATCACTGCATTGAAGAGCATAAGGATGCCCATGGATTGGAGGTAAAAAATCTATTTGAAGTTGATCATATGTCGTATAGTAATGTGATAAAATTTCTTTTTCTTCCTAAGGTTAGAATTACAAATTATTTTCAATCAAGAGATGAAAAGTGGAGACATGAAAGTGACATAGATCATTTTCTTAAAGATATTCCTGATTATTTTGCTCAACATATTATCCCAACAAAAGGTTCAAATGAGTAGGAACCTTCATACATAGAGGATTTATTTTTTGGAGGTCATCAAGAACCAATTTTTTCTTATACTTTTGAAGATCCTGTGGCAGATTACATGGAATAATTTATCAGTAGTCTACAAATATTATTTTGTGGATATACTCCTAATCTTTGTTGTGAGCTTCTTTTGTGCATAATTTATTTTTTATTCAGGATGAATTGTTTTTTAAAGATTCACTAGTGGAATGGTTCAAAGTAAGCACTCAATGCTAACCTGGTACCATTGGAAGATTGACTTCACCCAATGGCAATCAATCATCTACATATGTAGGAACTTGTACATAAGTAAGCTCAGGTGTTGAGAATTTGGTTTTCCAATTGCAATTCTTCAGTTTAGCCGTTAGTTGATGAATAAGGGTGACTTTCCCAGTTGGAAATTGGTTTGTAGAGGCTTCAGAGTTTAAGATTGTCAGGTTCTAGTTTGTCAAATTTCATGGTTTTCACAGTTTTGGACTCCATGCCCAACTAAAGCTACTGATCTATGATTCTGAATATTTTTCTATCAACGTGCATGCATCTCATCACAACAGATATTGGCGTGGGATCAATCTACAAGATTTTCACATAGTTAAGTTTGGCGAAGCAATATATGACTCCATGCCTAATGGATAAGGCACTAATCTATGGTTCTTAGTGCTTCTGTGGTAGAAGCACTATCCCCAGGTGGAGCTAGATGTTGTAACATGTAGTTTTTGTTACCTTTAATATTCATTTTTAATACAAGAACCTAAAAATATTTCAAAAATATATAAAAGCAAGAGGAAAGAGTAATAATGGTATATTGGTATGTTTTCTTTGTAAAGGAACAATTAAAAATAAGAGAATCGGCCCCAGTATAGCCAAGGATTAAGCCAATGGTTATATGAATGTATACATACATATATACATACATACATACATTATACATAGAATATATATATATATATATATATATATATATATATATATATATTATAGGAAAGCACATTAGTATCGAATCGCAAAGAAACAAGTGAAAGTTAAACATATGGGCCTAAATATTACTCTTTATAAAGTTCGTTGGGTTCGCTACACTGCAGAGCTATGTACGTTGGGTTCCACCGATTGCAATTTGCGATAGGCAGACCAGAGACATATATATTATGTTTTATAAGCCCCGATGGGTCCACAATCATTGCATAATGTTTATATACATGTAGATGGTATGTTGATTGCGATATGCGATGGCCAGACTCGAAAACATATATATTGCATTTTATAATGTCGGCGGGTCCGTAGAACACCTTATGTATATGTGTTGGCTCATAGCGCCGATTGTGGTTTGTAATTGGGATTCCAGACCCGATATTATATATGCCATGTTTTATATTTTTGGTAGGTCTTCCATATCGTAGATTGTTAAGGTTTGGGTTAATACATCCATTGGTAGTGTCGATTGCGATTTTATGATGGGTTTCGGACCCGATATGATATATATTACATTTTATAACTCTGTCTCGTCCATCATGCCACAA
This sequence comes from Pinus taeda, assembly GCA_000404065.3. NCBI lineage: Eukaryota > Viridiplantae > Streptophyta > Pinopsida > Pinales > Pinaceae > Pinus > Pinus taeda. The sequence goes on from APFE030029524.1 coordinate 191,937, forward strand.
TTTATTAAGGATTAGGTTGATATAACAATAAAATGGGCCAATTGTGATTTCCGATGGGAAGTTAATGCAATGATGAACAGACGAATCTGATGGAGTCATTAAATTGGGTCAATTCTTTTTTAGTTTTGCTTTTGTGTGCTTTGCATTAACTTTGCCGTGTAGAGGAAAAAATTAGTGTTAAAGCCAAATTTGAAGAAAAGGCAGTTGGTTGAGCTCCACAGAGAGAATATAAGAAAACGTTTCCCTGGATTTTCAATATTTTCCTCTGGTTTTTCAGTGGTGAGGAAATATTTGGATGTTTTGAATCAAAGCAATAACTCTGGCTTCAAGAAGACCCCATACAAGATCAGACACTTCACAACAGAAGGTTCGAGCTCTTTTAGATCCTGAAAAGCTAGTTTCTAGGAGGGTTAGGAAGTCTAAGATCCCAATTACACTAATTCCTACATTGTCTACATTAAGAAGCAACTTATCTGAACATTCATCTCATAAAGAGTCACCTTTCTCATCATCTTAATTTCAAGAACCTAGCTATGAAGACCAATCTTTTGAGTCAGTTACTTTTCATTTGCGTGCTATAATTATTCAACATCAACCAATAGCTACATTACCACCTCTGCACATTCCATCTAACTCTCAGTTAGGTTCCACATGTGTTGGTAATCAAAGTTCAATAAACATGGTAGTACCTACATTCTTGATGAATAGGTATGCACCTCTTCAATTGCCACAACTGTTAAATCAAATGCCATTGGATTACCTCAAAACTCTTCCTCATTTTACAAGAGAAGATGAATAAATTGCAGATAATCATGTGTCAATATTTTTCCGTTTTGCAGAAAACAAAGATCTTGAACATGTAGATGTTGCTCTAAGACTTTTTGTTCAGTCCTTGGATGGAGAAGCAAGAAAATGGTTTAAAGGACTTCCCAATAATACTATTCGTTCTTGGGAAGAGATGGAACGTTTGTTTATTTAGAGATGGGGAGAAAAAAGAGACCATGGGTATTCATTAATAGAGTGAATGCCATAATGAAAAATTCTGATGAAATTATGGTTGAATTTGTCAAAAGATTCAACAAATTCTACAATAGTCTCCGAATGGAGATTAAGCCTCCTCCTACTGGTGCAAAAATAACTTTTGCAGGGGCTTTCGAATCAAATTTTGGATTTACCTTAAGGGAAGGAAGAGCTCCAACCCTTGATCAGATCCAAATAGATGCATTAGAGATAGAAGCAAATCTGATGGCTCCAGGAAAAGCACGAGAAACATAGCCTATCCAAGACAAGGGAAAGGCAAAGATAGAATCCTCTCAATGTCAAGCATTGGAGGATATGTGTGATGTAATAAAAATTTTGTTAGAGAAAATGAATAAATTAGAGTTAGACAATAAGAATTTTGAGAAGAAAACACAGTATAATAGGAACTTTAATCCCTAATACAGAAGGCAACTGTTGAAAATCTTGAAAAGTGAAAGAAAAGATCAAGATCAAATTCAACCACCATTATATATAGAGGCAGATCCTGTTGAAAAAAAAGAGCATCCTAAAGATCAAATTTTTACATTATATGCAGTGGATGAAGATGAACTTGGTATCAAATAAGAAGAGTATGAATATGATGAAATGCATGCCATTTATGATGAAAATAAGATTGATGAATATTGGAAGCAATTCTCAAATTTTATGCAGGTTGAACTACATAAGAAATATAAGTTGAGATTGAGGAAGAGATCAAGAAATCAAGAAAATGAAAGTGAACAACAAGTTTCAACTTCCTCACAAAAGTTGACACCACAAGAATATCAGCTTGTAAAACAGGTGAATAAAGTAGATCAAGGGAGTATTCAAATGGAATAAAGTTCAAACATGCATCTATAATTTCTTCTCAGCAGTCGAGAAGAGGAAGAAACAATTAAGTTGCAAATAAATCCCCATAGATATTATTTTGATAAGTTTGATGATCCTCCTATTTATAATGAAAATCACTTAAATGGAGAATATGATGAAGCTCTTCAAGTTTATCAATTAGGTGTTGAACATACAGGAAGAAAGCAGCAAGTGGGATATGTTGGATAACAATATATTGAGCCATCTATCATAGCAAAAGAGCTATCTTATGTAAAAAGAAACCTGATAAAGAAGTTGTATATCATTGCATTAAAGAACATAAGGATGCCCATGGATCAAAGGTAAAAAGTCTATTTGAATTTGATCATATGTCTTGTAGTAATGTCAGAAAATTTCTTTTTATTACCGAGGCTAGAATTACAAATTATTTTCAATCAAAGCTTAGAGATGAAAAGTGCAAACATGAAAGTGACATAGATCATTTTCTTAAAGATGTTGCTGATTGTTCAGTTGAACATATTATTCCAACAGAAGGTTTAATCGATCAAAAACCTTCATACATAGAGAATTTATTTTTGGATCTGATCAAGAACACATTCTTTCTTTTGAAGATCATGTGACAGATTACATGGAAGAATTTATTAGCAGTATAGACATATCATTTCGTGGATATACTCTTAAATTTTGTTGTGAGATGCTTTTATGCATAATTTATTTTTTGTTCACAATGAATCACATTTTCAAGATTCATTGGCTAAATGGTTCTAGATTAAGCACTCAAATTCTAACTTGGTACCATTGGAAGATTGACTGATGGAGATCAATCATGTACATATGTAGAAACTTGTACATAAATAAGCTCATGCATTGAGAATTTGGTTTTCCAGTTGCAATTCTTCAGTTTAATCATTAGTTGATGAATAAGGGTGACTTTCCCAGTTGGAAATTGGTTTGCAGAGGTGTCATACTTCAATAATGTTGGGTTTCAGTTGTCAAATTTTAGGGTTTTCACAGTTTTGGACTCCATGTCCAGCTAAGGCTACTCATCTACAATTCTCAATATTTTGCTATGAAAGCGTAAGCATCTTATCGTTGTAGATATTGGTGTGGGTTTGTTGTACAAATTTTCACAAAGTTAAGCTTCACGAAGCTATATATGACTCCATGCCCAATGAATAAGGCACTAATCTATGGTTCTTAGTGCCTCTGTGGAAAAAGAACTATCCCTAGGTGGAGCCATATGTTGTAACATACATTTTTATTTTTCATAGTATTCATTTTTCATTTAAGAATCACTTGAAAATACTTCAAAAAGGAAGAGATAAAAGCAAGATGAAGAAGTGATAATGGCATAGCAGAATCACTAAAGGATTTGTAAAAGAATCAGCCTCGGAGTATCCAAGGTTGTTATACAAATCACTATATAAATGGTTATATGAGCTAACCGATATATATATATAATATATATATAATATATATCTGTGTGTGTGTGTGTGTGTGTGTGTGTGTGTGCATATTCAAACAATAAAGAAACAAAGTAATAGATCAAATTCACAAAAGAAACAAGTGTTAAAGGGTTTAAGGCAGACCCGAAATACTATAAGTTGCATTTTATAAGGTTCGACGGGTCCGTAATGATATGTATGATTGGTTCTGCTAATAGTATCGATTGCGATTTGTGACTGTAGGCCAGACCCGAAACATATATACATTGTGTTTAAAAGTCCCTATGGGTCTGCCACACTGCAGGGTTATAGAGGTTGGTTCCGCCAATTGCAATTGCGATGGCCAGACCCGAAAGCATATATATCGTCTTTTATAAGTGCTGCAGTTCCATCATATCACATAACATATTATGTATAAATATGGTTTCGCCGATTGCGAAATGCAATCCAGACCTAATAGTTTACATGTTATGTTTTATGATTACGATGTGTTCGTCATATCACAAAGTGTTAAGGGTTGGGTCGATATAACAATGGAAAGCAACAATTGTGATTGCGATAAAGGTATGCCTCAATAGTTTTGTAGATCCCACGTTAAAAGCAGAAAAGGCATGTTCATGGTGTATATCTATTATAAAAGTGATATAATAGAAATAGCGCAAATATGAAGGATTTATGCGTAACTCCGACATTACATTGATATAACAATGAAAAGCATCGATTGCGATATGCGATGGGGATTCTGGATTCGATAGAGTTATTAAATTGGATTAATTCTTTTTTAGTTATGCTTTTGTGTGCTTTGCATTAATTTTGCTATGTAAAAGGAAAAATCAACGTTAAAGTTGAATCTAAAGAGGAAAGCAGTTGGGCATGTTTTCTTTGTATTTTGGTCAATCAAAATTTTCGATACATGCATAAGTCCATATTTATGCACAAGTCAAAGTCAAATAGTATTTATTATGGTTAAAGTGGATTAACAATTATTAAGGCATATACAAAAGAACTCAGCAGTTGATTAATAGAGAAAACCAACAGTTATTCTCATCTTCTAGTTCAGTTATTTTTTGTTATTATATGTTATTGAGGTGTCTTTTACCCTCTCTAAAATTCTGTAATAGTTTTTACTTCAGATAGTTAGAGAAGCAGTTTAGGTGTTTGACAGTTTCAAAGATCAGCAACTGTTTCACAATGTATAAGAAGAGGAAAATTTACAGAGAGGGGATTGGTGGTTAGAATTTTGGAGAACCCAGAGACTAGGCCACTGTATTCCTAATATAATTGTTGATTAATGAAAGAATCAGAATTTTCCATCAATTATTGGGTATAATTTTGTAAACCTCTCTCTTATCTGTCATCTTATGTTTTCTTCTTTCAAGTATAGTAATGAAGTTGCAGGTGTTTATTTGCTTATGTAAATAAAGTTAAAATTCCATAAAGGAGCACTCCTATACTTGAACTTTCCACCTTCCCTTCTAATTTAAAGATAATAGTTTTTATGAAATACCAACATATTATTCTTGATTAATCTTTTATATCTAGAAACGAATGGCATTTTGAGATGTTCTAGTCATTCACTTATTAAGGGTTAAAGACCAAGTTCTCCAGGTCCTTCATTTGATGACACAACAAACAATAAAGTGAAAAAGAAGTGACAGTATATAATATTTATTAATGTCTTAAGAACAATTTATCTACAGCTAGGAAATTGGTTTCTTAAGGTACAACAATTATTTTGGATCTTCTTCTTCTAGATGTTGTTCTTCAATGACATCAGGAAAATATATTTTTTGAAATACTCTTCCATATATATCAAGAAGAGTTGTTTGGAAGTGTTTTACCTTAGAATTTTATGTGGGATGAGTTACTTTATTGTTTGGGTTTTGAAATGGTGGTACAGGTAGTTGAATGAGAGTGGATATTTGAAATTGATGTGGTTCGGGATGTGGATGTGGTTTGGGATGTGGTTGTGGTGGAGGTGGATGGTAGGGATAGAATGGAGTTGTGTATGGAGGATATTGAGAAAAATATTGAGTATATTGTGGATTTATCCCATCAGGTTCTTGCCAACATTATTTCCAACATTAGTTTTGGGGTTGAGATGGCCATGGTTACCAATGAAACAGTGTGTTCTAATTACTTTGAGATGGATGTATATAAGCTTGAAATTGTGAATTAAGTTCTTGCATCATATCAGGTTGACTAGGCTACCATGATCTTATTGGAGCTACACAACATAGCTCCTTTGGTGATTGACTTGCTTCATTATCCTTTTTGCAAGCGTCCTTCAACCTTGGTAATGATGGGAAGAAGTTAATAGAATGTGTTTTTACATCAAAACAATAAATATCAACATCTTATTTTTTCTCATGTTTCATTCTTAACATTTCTACTTGTTCGCTTAGATTGCTAAGGATTTATGTTTGAAAGTTATGAATCAAATTTCCAATATCTTCTTGACTTACCAAGCTTGATGATGATTTACTTATTCTTGCCCATCCTCTTGATATGCGCTTCCATGTTTTATAGATTTCTTCAAATGATAATTGGTATACATCACCTCTATTCATGATATCAAGGATATCAATCCACTTATTCATAATTCTTCTAAGTGAGAAGGTTTTTAGTGTATCAAATTCTAAATGGTGTAATTTTTCACTTAAAATTATACATGAATCTTTCTATTAGATCCTCAAGGCCCTCATCTTCTTTTTTAGTCATTCTAAATATTTCTTCTTTAAGATCAAGATCTTTATATTTTTCTAGAAATATGTTTTGCATATCATTCCATGATCCTATTGAATTAGTCCCTAAACTCATGAACTATTTAAGAGATCTATCCTTCAATGTTGCTGGAAACAATGTCAATTTTTGAGTGTTTAGTAAGTAACCATAAGATCGACAAAGGATTTCAAATTCAAAGAGAACGTTTCAGGATTCTTTGACCTCATACCATTGAAGTTGGGAATGAAAGATAGAGGGATCTTCTTCATATGAACCACCCTATCAGTATCTGGAATGGGAAATCCAAGAGGATATCCCTCATTCTCGTCATCTCCATCTATTTGTCCTACCTTCTCTTTGACCTCTTCTCCTTATACTTGCAAAAGTGGATGGTGATGTGGCTCTTACTAAATCACATGATCAAGTGGGGGGGTAATTCATCGTATTGAATTTTTTATTTTCTTTTATGATGTTTTCTGAATGTAAATGCTAAAGAAATGTACTTTTCTATTTTTGAAATGAAATATTCCTAATGCAATTGTTTTTTAGTTTTGTAAAAAGTAAAAGAACTTAATCTATTAGTGAATAAAATAATGCATTCTTGACACCTCCCTCACAATGACAACAAAAAGTGATGAGCCTCAGTATTGCAACAAGAATGTTGTAACCCCTGAGGCTATTAAATTATATTATCAACTCGGGGCTCGTGCAAACTTAAGAGGTGTCGAGACTATATGTGCAACATGAAATGTGTAATTATTTTGTTGAACTAATGCAATGATGTGAATACCATGAAATCCAACCCTAAACTAATTGCAAAAATGGAAATGAAACCTAATTACTTTTTCAAAGAGGAAATCCTAGTTACTTTTGAAAAAAGGAAAGGTTATTCTACTTTGCATGAATGTAAATGCTAATTTGATTTGAAAAAATGTAAACATTAACCTATTTGCAACGTGTGAATGGTACATCAAGAGGAAACCTATGCTACACAATAGAAATAGCAATGTTGGAAATGGAAATCATATCTTAAGATGTATGAAACATTATGAAATAATTCTTCAATCAATTTATCCAAGATATATTTTTTCAACAAAGTTCGTAAGGTACTTCATGAAGTAATCATGAAATCATCATTATGCTCTTCAAGTCATGAATCTGACCACTAACCATAATTATAGAGATGAATTTCAATGGAGAAAAGGTAAGGCATAAGAGGTCTTTTGGTCTTAATCAATCATAGTTCAAAGCCTAGAGGTCATTATTCAAACCTAAGGGACAAAAAACAAGCTTTTGGAGGATATCTCGTTAAGTTTACATGTGGTACATGAGTGCTACAAGAGCCCCTATTTTGTTGCAGGTGTGAGATAACTTGCTGAATTCCCAAGTAAATCAAATGAAAATGTGATGAGAAAGTTTTTTTATTAATTAGAATGTCTTAGGACTCCATTACATGTGGAATCACTCCATAATACCCCTGTTGACACTTGCTAAAAAATAGCATAAAATTACTACTCTAAAAATTCAAAATTCAATAACTAATGATGTATTTAACCTACCAAATGCCTAACCTACTCAAGTGAAAATTGTTAATATTTCATACGGGAAATCTCTATGTTACATTAATGAAATATGATATTACATATATAGAGGAATATTGCCTCAAGATAGGAAAACTATCTTGGACAGACAATCTATTGGTTGAGAGAATATCACAACCACACACCAAACTAGGGAAGCCACTCTCATAAAATAGGAACAAACACTTTACATAGAAAGTCACAACTGATACAAGTAGGAATTAATATTCCAACACACCCCCTTAATGAGTACTTGTCTCGATATGAATTTGCAAATTCTAGTTCTGGTTAAACATAACAAAATAATATGTTGATGTCCATATAAAGGAGCAACCATCCACAAGAATGCATGGGTGCTAACCACTGCAACTGCTAGTCTTGTAGGATGTCCTTTGCATACATGGTTTTATCAACCATAATAACTACACGCATGTACATGTACCTGTAAATCTCCCTCCATCATCATGGGGTTTATCATATTACTTGTAACCATGTTCTTCGTTTTATTGGATCACCCTCAACCATGCCACCAAGGTCTCTCTGTCACCAAGGCTAAACATGGCCACCAAGGCTCAAATCAGCCATGAAGGCTCAACACATCCACGAAGGCCCTCGAGCCGCTCTGGGCCAGAAATCTACCATTAAGGCACTCCAACCACTTTGGGCTACAAACCTGCCACTAAGGCACTCTGGCCACTAAGGCTTACCAAAGACTTGACTCAATGTGGCCGAGGGATTTCTTGGCTAACCCTAAACCATGCCAATAGAATCTCTGTCCTATATCACTCTTACATGTGGTTTATGGCTTAGCACAAACCGACACTGTAAATAAAATGTGGCTTTTAGATTACCACAAACTGTATGAGGATACACATGCCTTACCAGGCTTACATTTCACACTCCATCTCTTGGAGTTACCATGTACATACTTTACAATGACCAGTACAAACATTCTAGACTTTCTTACTAATGTATCTGACATATACTATGAGTCTGCTTTATTTCAACACAATATTTTACTTCGGTTGTACATCTATTGTTGCTTCAACCAACTAATATCCACTGCCATAATCAACTTCTTCTAAAATTGTATCCAAGCTTGGTCTCTTCATCTTGAATATTTCCAAATTCAATTCATCATTGTTAGAGTGATCAATTCTAACAAATAGAATTTACATGTTAAGTTGATCAGGCTCAACATGTTTCAGTTATAAAACCAAAAAATATTTCAAGAAAACAATTCATTTTACCAAGCATAAACTAATTCCCGGCATAGTGGAAGTTTTAAATTGTCCCCAACAACTGTCTTTATTCATTTGATAGCATATAACTTTTTACAAGCTAGTAAACATGTTGTAGTAAATACTAGAGGCACAAACATTAAGATGAAAAGTCAAAAGTCCATTAATCTCGACAACCATTGTTGCTGAAGAGGACTAGGCTTCCTTGCTACCACCATTCTCAATTACTAGGAAGAATGACTACTCTCTTGATCCTGCAGTTGTTTCCTTATTTATGAACTCACACTAAACCCCCCTGATCAACATTGCCTCCTTCGATATAGACAACCAAGACATCGTAACCCTCCACGGTCGAGAATAGGAAAACCCACAACCACGTTAATCTGTCCAGTACCTCGAGCTTATCGTATTATTCCATCATCTTATCAAGATCATTGTCACAGAGAACAAAGACCAGAGTGTCTAGGTCTTCCTCCTCGGGTAACTGATACTTCAGTATAAAAGCCTTGTTGAAAAACTCCACCATCTTCAAAATTAGCTCCGAAAATCTAATATCCCTATTCTCGCACACAATATGGGTTTCGCCCCCAACATACCAGATCTTCCCATTAGAAGGCCAAGGCAAAATTTTGGTGTTGAAGCTACAAAAGAACTTCACCTGAGACGAAGAACGAGGGAGAATTCCCTGCAACAACACAAGTCATGTTCAAAATCTCTCTGATCTCCATGGAAAGGGCATGATTGTGGTGGAGGTATTGGAGGTGGTGTCAATCATGGTGACATAGGCAAAGCCATTGTAGCATTTATTGTTCATGGCGCAGGATCCACCCATGCCCCCCCCCGGCAGGAGCAACTAAAGGTGAGCGAGGGGTCTGTCTCATTCTTGATCTAAATTAGGGTGTTCAATACCATAGGCCCACAATCCTTAGTATTTATCGTGTAGTTCTCCAAACGGATCTTCTGTGCATGCTTAGGATCCCAAACGTATATTAAAAAGGTCTCCGGCTTCCATGCCTTCAGTTCTACTGCAGATGAGATCATGCTACAGAAGGAGCGGATGAGAAATGAACCCCCGGTTTCTCATCCACTAAGGAGCCGATGAAAAACACGTGAGACTGTTGACATTGTATTGATGTATGGAATAATCAATCACTCAGGTCCCTTCCCAAAGCCTCTAGAACCAATTTGTAGGAATTATAGACTCACCACTGAATAATACACTCCCTCGACTTTCAAAACTAGATTCAAGCCTTGCCTAATGGACAAACATAAAAAAAATCAAAACAAAATATACTCTCTCTTATTTCCCGAGCCTAGGACAAGCCAAGCCTAGGAGGGGCCATGCCATCAGGGGCTCTGATACCATGTTAATATTCCATAAGGGAAATATCTATGTTACATTAATGAAATATGATATTACATATATACATGAATATTGTCTCAAGATAGGAAAAATATCTTTGACACACAATTTGTTGGTTGAGAGAATATCTCAACCACACACCAAACTAGGGAAACCACTCCGATAGAATAGGAACAGACTCTTTACATAGAAAGCCACAACTGAGACAAGTAGGAATTAATATTCCAATAAAAATGCTATGGGATAAATTTTCTTATAAATTTTAATGTTTTTGTGACCAAATGCAAGTTTATTAAACTCAAATAAAAATTAGTAACACATTAAAAAAATAGCAGGCAATTAGTACTATTTTGCTACGAGGAATTTTTAGAAATTCTAGATTTGTGAACTAGTAGACCAATCTAAGTAGCTCAATGATGAATGATTTTTCAAAGTTTTTCTAAGGATGTATCATGCTTGTGAATCTATAAATAACCCGCAAAATGAATCACTTCAATCATTTAACCAATGTAACCTACAACAAAAGAATCATGAATAGTAAATGAAGAAATAAGAGATGCAAGTGAAAAAGACATTCAAAGGAAATAAGGAAATTGTAGAAGAGGGACCTGAGGCTCCTAGGATGGCCAAGCCAAAGGAAAATTAGAGACCTATGGAGGAAACCAATGTTTAGAGGTTAAAAATGGCACCAATGTTCAACATTTGAATCAATCCAAGTACATCCCTACTAGAAATGAAAGTGGAATTGCTAAATAACAAGTTTTCTCCACAAGAAAACTAAGAAGTATGCGCCCCTATAGGATAATTAGAATTATTACTTATACAAATTTATGAGGAAGGATTCTCCTTGAAAGGAGGAAGCCTTCCCCTCCAAAATCCCTCAAGTAGTGGATTTGGTTCTCAACACTAGGAATTTGCATCAAATAATGTGCAACACATTCCTAGATTTTCTTAATCACTCGAGCTCCATAATTTGTGAAATAATTTCATGATATCTAGTTCATTTATTATCTAATATTGATCCTCTTATAGTAGGGAGGAAGTCTCTATATTACGCCATTCAAAATGTACTTCATATTCTCTCAATATTCTACAAAAATAAATAATACTAGGCACATAATATGCACTTATCTCTAAACCTTCTTAAGAACATATTAAAACTAAAAAAACATTATTAAGCGTAGAATGAGAGATTTAATATGGGATTTATGTGCCTACTAAAGGTTAGATGGGCTTTAATTTGTGTCTAATTTCTAGGCCCTTCAACTCTTACAAAGACTATGACTAGAAAAATACTCTACAAAAATGGACATGAATTAAATAACACGGAGAAAATTTGTATATTTTTTCAATCACTCGAGCCCCAGAATTTATGAAATAATTTCATAATCTCTTTTTTATTTATTATCCAATCTTGATCCTTCTATTGTAGGGAGGAAGTCCCTATATTATCTCATTCAAAATTTACTCCACATTCTCTCAATATTTTTTCAAAAATAAATAATATTAGAAACATAATATGAAATTATCTCTAAAAGTTTGTAAGAACATATTAAAACTAAAAAAACATTATTGAGTGTAGAAAGAGAGATTTAATAGTCTTTATATGCCTAGTAAATGTTATATGACCCTTAATTTGTGTCTAATTTGGAGTCCTTTCAACACTAAGACCCGAAAATTTTTCAACAAAAATGGACATGAACACCCACTAAAGGGTGCTCCTATTATGGAGTGGGAAAAAGGGAAAGGTTTGAATAAAATTGCATATTTAGCTAGAGTTGACGTTTTTGGATTCCTAATCATATCTTCTCTAATAGGCAAGAAGCCTTCCTACATATTCTCTTCGGCTGGCGTATTACATAATCAATGGTGGTATGTATTTGACATAGGTGTACACTCAATGAATGCTATTATGTTTATAGATATGTTCTTAGACATGAAAAAAACTATTTGAGTCTTCAACTACAACTTTTTTGAGATGATGAATGCTAGATCCTACTTTACGAATGTTCATTAACTTTGACTTGCATCATATTCTTTGTAAATTTTTAAGAATTTCCTTTTTCGATTTTAAGCATTCATTTATATATACCTTGAGGTAGGAGATAGTAGTCCATGTGAGGGAATTGCAAAATTATTTTGTGTATTAATGTCTACCTTTGTTTGGAAATTTTAGTATCTTACCCTATATATATATATATAAATATATATATGTGATAATTGGACATGTAAATGTATCTTGAACTTTTCTGTTATAGATGCAACCTCTCTTTATAATTGTTGCAACTACGAAACTCTTACAGAATAGGTGCTCATTTTGAACAACCTTTACTAAACAAAGACCATTGTTCTGACTTGGAAAATATGTGATACTTGAACTTGCATTATTTTTTTTGCATTTTATTTTTTTATTTTAAGGTGGAAGGTATCACAATGTAGCAGAAAATATTTCTTCTTTATCTTCATTAGCCATTTCTGAAGTTAAACATTATGGTTGAACCAATATGATCAGAATAGTCGAGATTTAGTCTTTAAGATTTCTTGCACTATTGTTGTAGGCTTTTCTTTATGCTTAGGCATTTTCCAATTTAATCAAAACTTGAGAGAAAGAATCTAAATTTGCTCTGAAACTATTATTTTGTTAAATGAAGATGTTCTTATTCATTTGTAGATGCTAAAGCTAAGTTGTTTTTAACTGTAACTATAGTTGGAAAAAATAATGTTTGTTATTTGAGGTGGTTGTTTGTTCCATATCTTAGTAGTAAAAAATAGTGTTTGTTGTTTGAGGTGGTTATTTGTTCCATATCTTAGTAACATCAATGTTATTTCGGCTCATTTCTAAATATGTATGAAGTTTACAACTCTACAACGATTTCTATATATTTACAAGAATCTTAATATATTTCGTAGAATGGATGGGTAGAATTCTCTTAGTGGTACACCATGTAGGTTATAGGAATACAAAATTGATAGTAATTCGTTAATTTCCTAGCATAGAGTCGCAAGTAGTTCTTGGCTCACACAAAGGTAGACAGAAAATGTATTTGGTTGAAAATAATACCATTTTCCATTTCAAGCCATTGAAATTACCTACCCAACAACTTTCCTACACAACAATTCTCTCTTGTCTTCTTTGTCTTGAGATGAGTATAAGTTAGAGAAAAAATTTTACTAGAAAAGATTTATTCACAATCCTTTATGTCCTTAGGCTCTATCTTTTGGAGTGATTTTTTCATTGCCCCATTCAAGTATTGTCTTGGCTGATTAATTTGTCCATTAAATGTTGACATTATATCCTGCCTCTCACCAAGGAGTTTGTGATAAATACATAATTCCAATGCATTTGCTCAACTAAAGGTAAAAATGGACTAGTCAGTCACAAATAGAACAACTAGTGTTTATTGGAATGTTCAACTGCCTCAGAAAATAATCAAGAAATAGAACTTTAATCTCATGTACTATCAGAGAAGATATAAATACTGAAGCATCATTTATGTTTTGCACTTCCCTTTGGATCAAAACAACATGGAAATCCATTTTCAAATTGCCAATGGAATGTGCCAATGTTGGCATGCCTTACAAATGCAAAAGCATTAAGTGTATATATTTAAGAGATTGAAGCCGCAGTAAACAGCCAAACAAACCAGGAAAGGTACATTTTCTCGCTATCGGTAACATCAAATATATAAGATTCATCAAATGTGTTATTTGAAGATTGCAGGATCCTCGAAAGGCATCAGAACCTAATGGTACCCTAAATTCGAATCCTGTGTATCATTTGGAAATTCTATCGACTGTGGTTGATCTGTTTCTTAAGATTACAGATATTCCCCTCGGTGATAATAGTTAAAGTCTTTTTATTTCACCTGAAATCATTCCGGACAAATTGGCCGAGGCGGATGACATCTATTTCAATTTGCTGTTGGTCTATAGATACTGTCTGGTTACTCATGTCGCTGCTCATACTGTCCTGATCCAGCAAGTACCCGGATAAATAATCTGAGTGCTCTTCCATCAACTCGTCCTTCTCATCGCCATTATCAACTGCACCGTTTTGGGATGGTATAGATTGCGGGTTTCCCCATGGAAGAGAATTGTCTTCGTAAGGACTGTTGGTGCTACTGATATTGAATATTTCGGGTTGCATTATATTTACATATTCAGTAGTGTGATCGTTTATGTTCTGACTGGAATTTGGTAAAGCCCCTTCTAACCTACCATACGCCGCCAGCTCACCCTTGAGAACTGCCAGTTGCTTTTTCCAATACATAATCTGGAATACAAGATACGAGCTCAGATATCGGGCGTTATCAAGGAATAGAAAAAGAACACAAACCTCAAAAGTGATAGCGACGAAATAAGTAGCAATGGTAAAAAAAAAAAACCACTTTAAGCTGGAGAATGGCAACTCATAAACCTCTTTTTGTAAAGCAATAAAATTTGAACAACAGCCATGAATGGGATTGCGGAGCCGACTCTCTGCCTCATAGAATATGGTCACTACGGTATCCCGTCGTTTATCCTCTGGAAGCTGCGACAACAGCTTTGATAAGTGGCTTGCTCCGAACACCTTATGTATGGCACCAAATTGGGCAATCCCCATTCCGTCGCCGCTAAAATAAGGCGCGTATTGACAGGTTTGGTCACACCTCCTCCTGAGAAATTGGCACGCTCCGCAAGCCATATTTTTAGGCGGCTTCTCCTACTGCGTTGTCATACACCCCAGTGGCTATAACGATTGGTCTCAATATCCTCTCTTATTTCGAAATTTGCGGAACCGGGGACATGAATCATGGAAGTGTACTATATCAATTTAAATACCTTTGCCTCCGTTGAGTTTTGTACATTTTCACTTCCATTCATTTACGTTTCTAGCTTTTTGAGGATCCCGTAAGACGCAAGTTTGATGTAAATCCACGTTTATAAAGTGGACCCATTCAGCCACACCTAGCAACTTGCCGAGTCCGTTTTGGCCATTCCCTCCATTTAATTTTATAAACTTGCTCATTCCTTTTGGGCAGATATATGTATACGGATTTTTCCAATTATTTTTGGGCTTTTAAATAATTTAACTTATTCCAAATACGTTGATTAGTAATAAAAGAAATCTATAAAAATAAAGCTTTCGCTGAGCAATTAAGTTTAACGTTTCCCACCCCAATTTTTGTTAACTATATATTTATTTACACCTGTACTACACATTTATTAAAAGATGACATATAGTTCATAGCACACCTTATTCAAAAGTCACTTAGTGCGAATTATCTTTTAATAGCCACATCTTTGTCCACACATGATAACTATGTTCTAAGAATTAATACACAGTGGATAGCATAGTTATTTCATATTTTCTAATTACACTGATTTATGATATTTGGATCGACCCTTTCAACATCTTAGGGACATGGTGATGTAATTTAACTTATGCCTTTGCCACCGGGGCACACGTCCATTGTTCAACTGGATCACTTGATTCGATAGCTAGGATGGAAGCGGAAATGAAGGAGGTAACCATCTTTTGCTTAGTTCTCGAGGCTTCCTCTCATTCCTTCTTCCCGTGTTAAGGTTTTTCTCTGTTTGCAGCATGGTTAATCAACAATGTGTGGGTTTTTGCTTGAACATCCTTATGGTGGCTAGTAAGTGTTACTCTCCTTCCTCTCCACCCAATTTTCATGAAATATGTTTCTTTCGGGGTTCTACAAGACCCAAATCGACTCCTCAAGGGTTTGACTTGTAGGTTGGAGTCCTCCACCACGAGTACTAATGAGGTTTCTGACTAGAACACTCCCCAAGTGCGGGTCTATTGCCTATACCTCTACCCTTTCGTATTCCTCACTTGCAAGTTTCTAGATTAAGTGAAATAATTTTTTTCTTCGTTGTTTGGGAGTGCTAGAGCATATGCATTTTGGGTATTTTCAAGGTAAATTGTACGATGTTTACCACGTATTCCTGGTCCCAGTATTTATGGTTTTTCTCACAAAGTTGTGCCATTCTACTACTCATCGGCCTCCCGTTTTCCCCATGCTACTTTCCTTAAGTTTGATAATTGGAATTATGGATATTATGGCAGAGTCTAATCTCAAGCTACTTAATTATTTGTATCGCTAGCTCACTGCAATGCCTTAGGGCCTAGGCAGAACTACAAATTGTTAAGTTTATAATGGTTTATCTCACTTCCTCGTGTACTATGTTTCCTTAAGATCTTGGTCTGGTTAATGAGTATAACACTGGCATTTATCTGCTTACTCATTTTGTGTATAAACTTTGATTACATATAATTTTAAAGTCTCCAGACGTTTATTTTCTTGTCCACAATTGTTTGTTTAGAGATTTTGTATTATAGTCTTTCGATTTCATTCATGAAAATCAGAATATATAGTTATGGGTTTGCTCTTTCTATTCAATATTCAGGACTTTACTATTTCAAGGTATTCATCCATTGCGTTCAGTAATTGGCAAGTGCATATATCTTTGAGCTTAGACTGCCAATCTCTTTGGCGTTTTCTCATTCTGTTTAATATTTCGGACACTACTGTTTGAGGATATTCATCCACTGCGTTTAGTAACTGGTAAGTGCATATACCTTCGATCTTAGACTCCTAATCTCTTTGGGCGCAGTGGAATTGTGGTGGGCCCATAACCCAATGTAGGTTTTAGCCCGGTACAGAAATTACCTACATACGTATTCTAAGAACATAAAATAAAAAATGTGAGAGCATAACACATAAAATACATATACATAGAGATTTTCCCCTAGATCCCAAAACTGGGACTACCAGATTAATTTTTCTTTATGTTCCTTTCAATGTTACAATACATATTTATACATGCCGAAGCATCCGATACCATGGACTAAAAATCATCGCATCCAAAACCATGGACCGAAAAACCATCGCATCCAAAACCATCGACCAAAAACCATCGCATCCAAAATGATGGACCGAAAACCATCGCTTCCAAAGACATATGCGAAATCCATGGACAAAACCATAGGTAGGTCCGCCCAACCTAATATAGGGTCCAAAAAAAATTTCCTCAGGGCACTACCCCGGACCCTATAGAGGGGGGCTAACCACCCCCATCAAATCCCCTATGACCCCCCCGCTGCGCCGCCTAGGGGGGTTCTGCCCCCCCCTCTAACCCCCCGATTAATTAGGTAGGCTAGTCGTGGAAAGAATATAACACAACCCGACATTCTCCCACTTGTTGTTTTCTTTCCACAGGGGGCCACAAGAGAGCTTAGTTATTTATCTAGCCCTAACTTCTCAAAGCTCATAGATTTTGTCAACGCATCTAAAGTATTCTTCAAAGTGTCCACCTTTACCAACAAGACCTTTTTGTCTTCTATCATATCCCTCACAAAGTGATATTGAACATCAATGTACTCTGTCTTTGAATGATAAGCAAGGTTTTTTTCCAAGAAAATTGCACTTTGGCTGTCGCAGTCTATCCTTATTGATCCATGTACCAACCCCATACGTGAACACAATCTCTGCAACCAAACTGCTTCCTTGCTTGCATGAGTGGCTGCCATTTATTTTGCCTCTATAGTTGATAGTGCCACTATAGATTGTTTCTTACTCATCCAACTGACTACACCTCCAAATAGGTTAAACATATACCCATTTGTAGATCTTCTCTGATCCAAATATCTAGCCTAGTCTGCATCAACAAATCCATGAATATCCAACACTTTGTCCAATCTTGGTCTTCCTTGATAGCACAAGCCATAATCACTAGTGCCACGCAAATACCTGAAAACCAGCTTCATTGTTGTCTAGTGCTCCTTACTAATCAAGGAACCCCTCTTGGGGGGAATCATGGTCCTTTTTGTTCTTGGGGAGATATTGGTTCTCCCTATATCGCTACATTGTCCCTTCCAGGAATCATAATTGGCCTAGCAGTATGGCTATTCTCAACCTTTATCATTCATAATACCGTGATTCCTCAGCAATCAAATTAGCAACCAGATGATGCTGAAGTTGTCCCTTCACCTTCTACTTCGCTTGTTTCTGCCCCCCCCCCCCCCTTCTTCCTTTTCGCTTGGTGAAACTAGTCATACTAAAAACCATGTAGCTGAGAAGAAGAAGAAAGGGAAGGAGAATAAGAAGAAGAAGTCAGTTAAGCAAGGGGGCAACCATGCATCATCCAGTGAAAATATGCACATCAAACTTTCCAAACCCAAATCTCCATGCATAATTTGCAAAGGAAACCATTTTCATCGAGATTTTCCTTATATTCTGCGGATATTGAGAGAATGATCTCCCCGTCACACCACTTAGTGTCATCAACCTCTGGCAATCAGGTTGATAGCACACCATCAACTAGTGAAAATCAAGTCAATGAACAGAAAGGAAAAGTTAGATTTCCATGTAGGTTATGTGAAGGTAATCATGCTCTTCACCATTGTCTTTTTTTGGATGAAGCCAAAAATGTCTTGAATAACCATCTTGCTTCACCGTAGCGACTTCCACCTAGATACAAGAAACTCTCACCAAGTCCTTCGCTAGTTGAAAACCCAATTGACGTAACTCAATCGTCGGTCAAAAAGCCTATCGTCGAAAGTAAACCTTTTGAGTCCATACCGGACCAAATTCAACAGGTCGAGATGACAGTCGACCCAGTCTTGCCGTTAGAAAGTCCACCTTCAAATGATACAATTTCCAAAGAGAATGAGAATGACACCATTCAAATTCTTTTTGTTAATACAAAGCCTAATGAACTTGGGGGCACTCCACCCATTCCTTTACAACAGGATGGAAATTCCCCAGTTCAAGGGGTTCATCCAGTCGTTTATCTGGTACACCCCCCAAGCAGTCTAGTCATTTCTTTCGATTGGAATCAACTAGCAAGAACCTGCCTTCCATCTAATGTACCATTCAGGATCATAGTACATGTGTACAAAATGATCGTGTCTGTCATTATAATAGATGAAGGGGCTTCAGTGAGTATCCTTTCCTCAACTTCTTGGAAAGCACTTGGTTCACCATCGCTTGCACCTGTCACACAAAATTTGTGAGGCTTTAAGAAAGGAACCAGTTGACCGTTAGGGATCCTTTCAAAGTTACGGATAGCTTTGAAAATGAAAATCATTCATTTGAATGTGATGGTAGTCCAAGGACCATTAGATTATAATCTACTTCTTGGACGAGACTATATATATAGCATGGAAGCTATTGTTTCCACACTCTTAATGGCAGAAGTGTCCTCAGACACATAATTTTATTAATCAGAAAAAAAAAAAAAATTACATAATATGATTTTGCAAGAGTTTACACCCGAACAACTCAAACACTCTTGCAATGAGCTATTTATAAGCTCCATGTCCTAGCTACCTCTAATTATGGATCACTTATTAAATAACAAGTGTCCATTTACAATAAATGCTATTCAAACCAACTAGCTAACAAATCTCCTGAAATAGAGCCTAAGATACGACACATTTGGAGAGTCATATCTAGTTACAACAATATGTTAATTCTAAAAGTCTCCATTAAATAATTAAACATTCTAGAATAATAATTATTAATTTGATATCTTAAATTAATAATTATTTATTATAATTTTATAACCTATGATAAAATTGTATTTTTGGATCATCTAACATTCCCCCCTGTGATCCAAAGATACATTACAACAGATACCAAGTTCATCCCTGAACTTAGTAAATTTTATTCTACCAAGTAGTTTCATGAAAATGTCTGAGATCTGATCTTCAGAAGGACAATAAACTGGCTTGAGGACATCTTTGGCAATGAGAGATCTGATATGATGATACTTGGTGTTCACATGCTTTGTCTTTGAATGAAAAACTGGGTTCTTGGTAAGTTTGATGGCTGACTGGCTATCAATGAATACTGATGTAGCTTCTGCCTCAGAAATGCCCAAGTCTTGCAAAATTCTGCGCAACCAAACAATTTTACATGTTGCTTCCCATGTTGAAATGTACTCTGCTTCTGCTGAAGAAGTGGCCACTGTAGCTTGTTTCTTACAACTCCAAGATACTGTTGCTGACCCCATGTTCATTAAATAGCCTGATGTTGATGCTCAATCATCAATACTCCTAGCAAAGTCGGCATCAGAATATCCACCAAGTACAAAATTTTTAGTCTTTGTGTAAAGAAGACCAAAATCTTTTGTTCCTTGGATATATCGAAGAACTCTTTTTGCTGCATTCTAGTGGTTGTCTCATGGTTCCTGCATAAAACGTGAAAGAATATTGACTGCATAAGATAGATCAGGATGAGTATTTGTCAAATAAATCAAGATTTCAATCAACTATCTGTAAGTAGTACTCTCCACCTTCCCCCCCTTCAAATTTTGAAAGTTTCAAGTTTTGCTCCATGGGGGTGAGAACGGGCTTGCAATCCTGCATGCCAAATCGCTAAAGAACCTCTACTGCATACTTACTCTGAGAAATGAAAATATGATGTAGACATTGGAAGACTTCAACTCCAAGATAGTAGTGAAGTAATCCCAAATCTATCATCTTAAAACCTGCATGTAACTCCTTTTTCACCTGTGCAATATGATCGTCATGGTTGCCAGTAATGATAAAATCATCGACATACATAACAAGAATGACCAGATATTTTCCCTATTGTCACACATACAAAGTATCATCAGATTCACTTCGGTGAAAACCAACTTTCTTAAGGTATTCATCCATCTTGGCATACCAAGCTCGGGGAGCTTGTTTTAATCCATATAAAGCCTTGATCAATTTGCAGACTTTATGTTCTTGTCCTTCAACTTCAAAATCTGGCGGTTGGGTCATATACATTTCCTCCTGTAAATCCTCGTTGAGAAAAGCAATTTTCACATCCATTTGATTAACTTTCCATCCTTTCTGAGTGGCCAATGCTAGTGTTAATCGAATGGTGTTCCATTTAGCTGTAGGAGCAAAAGTTTCATCATAATCAATGCCTTCCTGCTGCATAAAACCTTTTGTGACAAGTTGTGCTTTTATACTTTTCAAGTTCTCCCTTTTGATTATACTTAATTCTGTAAACCCATTTGCATCCTATGGGTTTAACATTTGCTAGACA
The DNA here is from genome assembly GCA_000404065.3 of Pinus taeda. Lineage (NCBI taxonomy): Eukaryota > Viridiplantae > Streptophyta > Pinopsida > Pinales > Pinaceae > Pinus > Pinus taeda. Next base: position 213,189 of record APFE030029524.1, read on the forward strand.
ATCAACAAGTTTCCAAGTGTTGTTATCAATTACTGCTTGATATTCTTCAACCATAGCTTGTTGCCATTCTTTATGTTTTACTGCTTCTTTGTATGTGGAAGGTTCAGTAAAATCATTTTCTATTAAGGCAAAATTGCCTTCACTTCTATGTGCCCTTCTGGTGCCTGTTTTATTCTGCTCATCAGGCTTTACATCTTTCAAAAGTTGAACTACCCATTTTGGTAGTTGGTGCTCACTTGTTTGCGCTTCTGTGAGCATAATGTCCATATCTTACATGCCATAGTCTTATAGGTGAAATATTTGTAGTCACTGCCCCTGCAAAATTAGAATGCCTTCGAATAATTGTCCCTTTCATCCGTAACAGTTTTCCATCTTCATAACCTGTCATAACTGTTTTCAACTTCTGTTTGACTAAATTAATCTTGACTAAATCATCTTCCATAATCACATGGCGTCCTCCTTTTCGAATCGTGACTAAGGAGAGCAAATGTTTCTTAAAAATATTTACATACCATACATTGGAAATCATTTTTTCTCCAATTCCAGGGAGAAAAATTTTTACTACTCCTTTTCCATAAGGAGTATGTTTTGTATCATCAGCAAGAAAAATGGAATTAAGTTGGCAATCTTGAAAATTCCAGAAAAAATCACGTCGACAAGTCATGTGCTGAGTTGCCCCGGAATCCAAGATCCAGCCATCTTCATAGTCACTTCTAAGATGGGATGAAATTTGTGATGCTGGCGAGGAAGTAAAAACATATTCTGAGTTATCTTCATCTTGATCGTTGGAAAATTGTGTTGAATGCTGCTGAAACTTGGGAATTTTATTACGTGAAGTTTGACAGTCTTCAGCATAATGGCCAACTTTGTTACATCTTCGACATGCAATTTGACTTACGTCTCTTCCTCTTCCTGAAGATTGTCCTCTACCTCTGCTTTGACTTCTATGTTGAGATTGTCCTTGAAAACTGCCTCTTCCTTGGTTGTTTCCTCTACCTTGAAAATTATTCCTTCCTCCTATGTTAAAATTGTTTCCTCTGCTTTGGCTTCAACCTCGACTTTGTACATTATGTGCTACTTGATTCTGATTCCCTCTGCCTTTGCCTTGAGAACTATCTACCGATGACTTACTAGTGCTAGCCTCCGTGAGAAAAACATCTTCACCAACTTTCTTCTTCTTCCCAAAAGTTTTATCATGTTGAGTCAACATTTCACAGAGTTCATCAAACTTTAGTTTCTCTAATTTCCTAGTTACTTGTAGAGTCTCCAAAAAATGTGTGTAGGAAGAAGGAAGTCCAGCAATTACAATTATGACCATAAAGCTATCATCAATTGCGGGAAAACGAACATTAATAATTTCTTACCTAATATTCTTAAGTCTTGAGATACATTCAAGAACATCACCGCCTTCTGTTAATTTTTGTTGCAACAATTTTAATTGTAGATCAACTTTCTTTGATTCAGGATGAGTATCAAAGAGGTCTTTAAAAGTTTTCAAAGTAGACCATGCATCTATAGCATTTTCTATATGGACATACATTTCATCATTCACAGAAGATTTAATAAGAGCTAAGGCTTTAGCATTCTTGATTTCCCATTTTGCTAGTGCAGCTGCATCTCTGGGTTTATTTGGCTTAACATCTCCATCACATATTCCCTGCCATAATTCATTGTAAATGAGAGTGCTTTTGATGAGACGATGCCATGTTTTATAAGATTTTGTGCCTTCAAGTTTGTCGGAATCAGAAAACAAATTAATCAACTTAGACATTGTAGTGTTAAGACTTCACATCGCGAATCAAGCTCCAAAAAACTCAAGATGTGCAACACAATAGTAACACACGACGCAAAAAAATGAACTATCGGGGCTTGGCCTTGACCCTCAAATAGTCATCAAAACAGGGGAAACTTGACTGAGCTTTGCACTTGGCTCTAGTCAATTTCTCAAATTTTTACAAAGCAACTTTCAAAATTTGACTTTTACAATAGTGCTTTTGCACAATCTGGTAAAAAAAGTTACCCCCCCCCAAAGTAAAATTACTTTGAGTTAGAATGTGATGATCCCAATTGAAAAATAAAAAAGAACTTCTTAAAAAACAAATTACCCAACACACCTTATCTCTCGAATTTACAAATTACAAATAAAACTCCTTATAACTCCAAAAATTACTACCCTAAACATTTACAAATAACCCCACACCTTATTTCTCCACAAATATTACAATTAAAATCCAAAAATTTACAAATCCCCTTATTACTCCACAAAAAAACATTACATAAAAAATATATACCTTATCTCTCCAATATTTAAAAAATATTCCAAGCTGGACCAACGCATCCTACATCCTTGTTGGCTATTTAAAGGTAAAAAACCATCACGATTTTGAAGAGGCTGTGACTGTTACTAATTGCTAAAGCTCCACTGCTTTTTATGCCCAAATTCCCATCGGTTCAATTGTGTTTCCACCATACGTTCGACCCAATTCTCTATGTCTGGCATTCGACAGCTTCCAACATCAATCATCACACAGTTTTTAAACAGATTGACTGTTATTTAACATTAACACAAGCTTTTCTGTGTGGAGGAGAAAAGCGTACTTGATCAGATTTATTCTCTTGTCAAGGGCTTCTCGTGCCTTGAACCCACAGTGAAAGGAAATCTCATCGAAAGCCTCAGATCAAATTTCAGTGTTCTCCTCTCGAACATCACATCACTGTCCAGATCATCTCCCTCTTGTTCGGATGGGCAATCTCTACAAGAGCGTATCAATTCCCACCAAAATGTGCTTAAAATTTATACTTATTTCTTTCAGACGATTATTATTGCTGAAGAATTACAACTGGATCCTCAGCCTCAGCCTTGCACAAACAATGCCAAGGGGAAGAATTCTCGCAAGAAACATGTCCCCCAGGCATGGAATTGGGAATCACAACGTTCAAAAATTATATCGATACTAGCTACTGCTGTTGAGACTAACTTAAAACAACTTTATGGCTAGTCTGATCCAGAAGAAAACTTTCTTGGTTTCATTGCGAAAGGTGCATTTTATATGCTTTGGAAATCCAGTTCCGATACAAATTCAGGGTACAGTAATTTGATAATAATTAAAAAAAAAATTGATTTTTAGATTTGAAAAATATAAAAGCAATAAAACAATAATTTTTCTTCCCTTTTGAACAAAATTTTGAAAATTTTCATACCAATCATTTGCTGAGCAATTCAATGGGGTTTTGCACAAACTTGTAGGGCTAGAATCTCCTCTTCACATCCACTGCAGCATTACTGGAGCTCTGATACCCCAATAATGGCAGAAGTGTCCTCAGACACATAATTTTATTAATCAGAAAAAAATAATTACATAATATGATTTTGCAAGAGTTTACACCCGAACAACTCAAACACTCTTGCAATGAGCTATTTATAAGCTCCATGTCCTAAACTACCTCTAATTATGGATCACTTATTAAATAAAAAGTGTCCATTTACAATAAATGCTATTCAAACCAACTAGCTAACTAATCTCCTAAAATAGAGCCTAAGATACGACACATTTGGAGAGTCATATCTAGTTACAACAATATGCTAATTCTAAAGTCTCCATTAAATAATTAAACATTCTAGAATAATAATTATTAATTTAATATCTTAAATTAATAATTATTTTATTCTAATTTTATAACCTATGATAAAATTGTATTTTTGGATCATCTAACAGCTCTTTCGAGTGATGTGTTTCCTGCTTGAAGGCAAAGTGATACAACTTATTGACTAGCTTTCATTTCACGGTTCAAACATAGCTACAAGTCAAACATCATCCCTGAATGGTCTCTTTGCATTAAAAATGTCTCTTCAACCTTCATTTCATCCACCTAATTACTGCGAGTAGTCCGGTGAATGTAACAAAGCTTAGGGGCATGCACCTTGGTCTGCTTCAATAGACAAACCCAGCTGAAAAAGTAGATTTCCTTGTAGGTTATATGATTGGTCTGAAACACCATTTCCCTGTACGTTATGGGATCGATATGAAATAGTTATTTCATTGTAGTTTATGTGATTGGAAGCTCACACCATTGACCTTTGTCTATCTTGATGTGCAGAGCCAAGGAAGTGTTTTTTTCTAACCACTGACAGAAACAACCATGCTTAACTACAGGGACTTCCATATCGGTGCTTAGGAACTCTCCCTTCCTCGATGTCTGGGGGCATGCGAACCTTTTTATGCAAGAAAAAGGTGACCAACTTCATTTTTTAGCAGTTGCTCCTAAAATGTCTGCACACCAGACGGACCAAAGGAAGTGTTTTGTCTAATCTGCTGATGAAACCATCCTACCTAACCTCAGTAGTTCATTATCTTTTAGTGTAGTTAGCTCTATAGTTTGGTCATTTCTAGCCTACATAAAAAGGCAATGAGCACATGTTATCATACAGTTCAAGCTCACTAAAAAATAAACTTACCAATGAGAGACATATTTAGCTACTGGTATGAGCAATGTTTTTTCATGGTTTAAGCTTGTTAAAAAATAAACGTACCTCATGAGCAATGTTTTCGCAAGGTTCAATCTTGTTAAAAAATAAACCCACCACTGAGCACATGTTGGCACAAGGTTCAAGCTCATTAAAAAATAAACCCGCCTTTAGTTAACGACCTTTGTGATTGCATTGTTATTAACTGTTTAAGCCTTGGTTTTGTTCCTTCCATCACCTCCATTCTTTTGGCCGATCATACACTTCCACTTGATTGCTTACCCTTTTGAGGAACAGCTGCGACAAGTGGTTCTCTTAGCCACCCTCTTCACACTGCCATGTTTTGAGAAGTTCCAAACTTACTTGGAATCAGTTGCTACCTGGAAACATCACTCGTTCCTCGAAAATGAGTCTCTTTTAAGCTCTTTTTAGACTCGTTAAATATGAAAATATTGCCAAGCTATTGGCCTTTCCAGCTCGTTAAAGTAAAGGGAAGCACCATCCCTCCTGTATTTTAATTTTTTTGGACTTGAGGGATTATCAAACAAAAAGATCGAGCACTTGTCTTTTTGGCTCGCTAAAGCGATCAAAAATTCATCCCTTTTGTATTATTTTATACCTTTTCAGACTTAAGAGATTATGCTACAAAAAAGGACTACTGGAGTTTCCTTTTCGTCCCTTTTTAAACTCTCTAAACATGAAAAGGACCAAGTTGTCTTTGTCGTTGAACTCATTAAAACAATAGTGACAAGCTTGTCCAACTAGACAAGAATGAGTTTCACTATCTCTATGCTCGCTAAAACATAGCGACAGATTTGCCTGAAGGGAAAATTGTAGAACAAGCATATGTTATCCTCCTCAAGCTTGACAAAAATAAAGAGGTACTGGTCAGCAATGACTGGGGAAAAAGGGAAGAAAACTTGAAGAATCTTATTGGTAGCAGGTCGCTCTTGAACATGACACCTTCACTTCATCACCATGACTGAGTCGGGTTGGGTTAATCTGTTGACTGGTCCTATCACCATTGGTCCTCCATACCATCCATTTTTGGGGTTAATGCTACCAATCCTTTTCAAGTGTCACAGATATGTTCAAGAGAAGTCATTCAGGGTATTTTCCATCCATTTAATGCCTCATCCACTGCAATACCTTCAACCTCCATTTTTCATAACCGCCATTCCTGAACCTTGTATCATCAAATCGTTTTCACCTCCATAAATCATTTTCTTCATTTCATGTCATAGATGTGGGATACATCAAGACCCTCCTACGACAAGTCACTTCTTGTCAACATCAGCTCATTATCCAAGAAGTTGACTTAGAAACAACCCTTTTAGTACTTTGAAGCTTGCATGCCTCAATGACAAGTTTCTCACTTTCGGCAAAAGGTTTACATCAATGGCTTTTGACTGAAATATTTTGCATGGTTTTCGATATCGACTCATATATTCACACCACATGAATTGTACTGTAGTACCTTGAGGGTCATTATCATTATCAATGATTCCTCTCATGCCTGTTAATAGCTTACATCATTGGCTGGTAATCAGGCGATGTCTTTCCATGTTCGACTCCAGAACATCTTTTCACATGGATCGACTTGTACATCGGGCGAAGATTGAGCAAGTTTGAAGACCCCAAATCTAGTTTCATCCATCTAGGTTGTGATATATTTAGGAAAATAAAGACATTAAATGTACACAGAATCTGCATAGATGATCATCTAAGCTAAGGAATGACGACTCTACATATAAAGAATCACCAGTCTACAACAGCAGACAATTATCTGTCCTATGTGCATGAAAATGAATTTATAAAGCAGAGCATGGGAATGCCCACCTCAGCTAGATCATGAAAATAATATGATGATGATGTATTGTATTGTATCTTGTACAGGTCACCTTCCAGTTTGAATACCTTCGATCCTCATGATAAATAATTTCACCCGAAATCAAAAGATTTACGACCTCATGCTTTAGGAGGCAACTGTTATAGACATATTTGGGCACTTCAACCCCAATCAGATATGTCAGTAAACCAAGGGCTCTTTAACCCCTAAAAGTGTTGTTTCATACCCTGAAGGATCATGATCAACTAATTACATCATTTCCCAGAAGTTCCACCTGAAAAACCACTTAGAACTGGCCAAAACTAGACCATACTGACCACTCCTTGGTCAAGGTGTGATGCATACAGGCTGCTACACTAGCTAGGTGCGATACATACTGAAAGAGCCTTCTGTGGGGTGCGATGATCGAGAATAGAAGGATGGCAGAGATAGTTTGTTAAGTGGAAGCTCATGGAATCTTCTAGAAACTTCTCCTATGACACTTGCCTCTTGGAATTCGCCCAGGGATGAGTAAGAGATCAATGAAATCGTCAAGTGGAACGAATAACTATCAATGGAAAGACACTAATCAAAAACCCGGAGCTGACTCACCCCGTTGCAAGACATCTATAAATGGATCCCCCATCTGAGAGATCTGGGGGCTGGAATTCTGTATTTTGTAAGGATGTGTTGTTGGTTTATCTTTGAGAAGAGACATTGTATTGTTGGGTGATCTTGTTTTTCATGAGGTGAAGAGGGATTTGATGCTGGGAGGATGATGCTGGATAAGACAGCTGGGTTGTAATCCTCTCTTCTACTACTAATAAAGTTATTTGAGTTTTCCTCCATATAATCGTGTATTTGTGATTCTTGTTATTTCTGAATGCAATTGTATGGTCAATGTATTTCTGATTCTGCATTGTTTATGATATTATAGATCAAGATGCTTTGATGGTGTTTTGTTGCTTTGCCTCTACAGGTATTCTCTAGAGCGGGACAAGTAGGAGAGGTGTGGCAAGCTCTATCAAGGGAGAGAGGGAATAAGCAAGGTGCAAAGCAAAAGATCCAGGTTGGTTACCTTTGTTTCTCTCATATCTATCATACATAAAGGAAATCACAATTTTCTTTTATTGTTTGTTTCTATGATAGCTACCCATCTTAGTGGGACTAGCAGATTGAAAAGACACTAGTTTTCCTGGAAATAAGGGGTTTTTAATGAGAGTTCCTACCGTCTCATTGAGTTGTCTTAAAATATGTTCCATGACACACTGGGAAGAACCTTTCCTATTTTTGAATATTCTATTGTTGCGTTCTTTCCAGAAATCCAAGATTAGAAAAATTGGAGCTAAAGCCCAAGCTTTATTGATTATTTCATTATCAGAGAAATTTTTCCTCCACTTCTTTAAGGTGTTGGTAATACTCCCCATGTCTCTGTTTGTTTGTCTCAATATTAAGGCAATCTAATTCCAAAATGTGGATGTGAATGGACAGAGGTTTAGAAGGTGATCCATAGTTTCTTCTTGACCTTCACATAGCTGGCATTTAGATGGACCAACTACCCCTATTTTCCTCAGGTTTTCCTAGGTTAGAATTTTTTTATGATGTACTAACCACATGAATAGTTTGATCTTCATCGATCTTTGATTTTGCCATAGGTCCTTCCATACTCAATCAACGTTTGGAAAATCAAGCCCAATGGCTATGCGCTTAGCCTCTTTGAGGTTAAAGTTGCCTTCATTGTTATTGCCCCATCTCAGATGGTCTGAATCTGCTCATGTCAGTATCTTTATCTGTTCCAGGATAGCTGTTAGAGCTTTTGCCTGTGCCTTCAAGGGGAAGTCATCACTGTATTCCAAGTTCTTCCATATCCTCCATTTTCCCTCACTTTTTTCCTAGTCCCATAATTCATTTATTCTGAGTAACCTTTTGTTATCAGTATCATTCTTGAGATTTGAAAAATCTCCTCTTAAAAATTTGGGTTCATGTTGCCACTTATCCTACCAGAACCATGCAAGATTTCCATCTCTAATTTTCCAGAAACTATGTTTCTGAACAATGTCTCTATTCTCCCAGGATTTGTTCCAAATGTGGGAGCCTTTGATGATACCAGACATTCTAATGTGATCCTTGTCTTGCCAATTGTTGAATATTTTTTTTTCCAAATTTGGGCCCAAGGGGAAGCTACATATTTTAACCATCTCCACCAAAGTGTTTCCCCCAAAACATTTTTTAGCACTTCAAGATCATCCAGTCCCAAACCTCCATGTGACTTAGGTTTACAGATCCTTTCCCAGGCTACCAAGGCCCATTTTTTTTCTCTTCCCCTTTTCCCCAAAGAAAATCTCTTTGGATATTTTTGCACAATTGCATGACTCCTTTAGGAGCTGGAAGGACTGAAAACATAAATATGGGCACTGTTTGTAAGACAAATTTTGCGAGTACAAGTCATCCTACTAGTTTCAAAGACCTACTTGTCCATTTCCGTATTTTGTCTTGCAGCTTATTAATCACGGGCTTCCAAACCATCTTGCTTAGAGGTTTGTAAGTTAGCAGTACTCCCAGGTATTTGGAGGGTAGCATATCTCTTTGAAAGCCTATAATTCTAGATATATTTCTCTGAATAGCAATGTCAGTATTGAAAAAGAAAATCTTTGTTTTGGTAAGGCTTACCTCTATTCCCGCTACCATTGCAAAGTATTTCAGAATTTGTTTGTAGGCTAGAGCTTCCTTGATTGTAGGTGTCCCCTGTAGCATAGTATCATCCACAAATTGTTGATGGATCAAAGTATCTCCATTCATGGTGAGTTTGAGACCCTGGATTTTACCTTCTGCTTTGGCATACTTGATAGCTTTGCCTAGCCCTTCCATGATGATAATAAAGAGAAAGGGTGACAGAGGATCTTCTTGTCTAAGACCTCTCGTCGGATTAAACGGCTTGGATGGTGAGCCATTAACCAGGATTGAAAAACTAGAGGTAGTAACAAGGGCCATCACCCATCTTACCCAGTTATGGTCAAATCCATATGCTATAAGAACTCTCCTTATGTAAGCCCAATTTATCTTATCATAGCCTTTTCTAGGTCTAGTTGCATAGTCATTCCCACCTACCTATTACTTATAAGTGAGTGAACCACCTCATATGATTGAATGATATTGTTTATAATTTGTCTGCCTTCCACAAACCTAGTTTGTTCCTTAGATACGAGGGTTGGGAGAAGGGGTTTAAGCCTATTGGCAATAATTTTGGAAATTATTTTATACACCACATTGCATAATGCTATTGGTATGAATCTGTTTGGTGTCATAGCATTATCTTGTTTTGGAATTAAGGATATGAGAGAGGTATTGAGTGCCTTCAAAATAGTTCTATTTTTCCTCGCATCATCCACTACATCGAGGATATCCTGCTTTATTGTTTTCCGACATGCTTTAAAGAAGTCAACATTAAAACCATCCAGACCTGGTGCTTTCCCATTTTGCATTTCTTTGATGACTTCACTGGCCTCCTCTTCATTCAGAGGCCTGTCTATATTGTAATTGTCTTCTTGTGTCACAAGCTTAGGAAAGTGCCTTGTAAAGTCACTAATGAATTGTGATCTGTCCAAGAGAGGCTCCTCTGCTATTCCTTGGAAATTTTTAACCAACTCAACTTCTATTTATTTGTGGGTATCAAGTTAATTCCCATGGGAATCTTTGATTTTTGAGATCCTGTTATGAGACTTGTGATCCATAGTAGATTTGTGAGAAAACCTTGTGTCCCTTTCTCCTTCTTTTAACCACTGTACCCTTGATTTCTGTTTCCAGAATATCTCCTCTTGTTTGCATAATTCTTCCCATTCCTATTGATGGTAGTTAGCTTATTCCTTTTTTTCCCTATTGAAGCCATCTATAATGACGATCTGGTTAATTTCATGTACCTTTCATTCTGCCACTTTTCTTGCTTCAAAAATGTTGCCAAACTCATTCTTATTCCAATATTTAAGGCTATTATTGATATGTTTCAATATTTTATGCGGGAGGAACATTTTAGTCCCCTAAACTTGCATATCCTCTATCCACCATTTCTAAATATTGTTGATAATGTCCGGATGGGTGAGCCAAATGTTTTCAAACCTAAAAGGTTTGTTTCTTGGAGTTCCTATAAAGGATGCTGCAATTTGAATAGGTCAATAATCTGAGCCACCAAAAGGGAGTATCATTGCTAACAGGTCAAGGCATGTTAGGATATGTTCCTCCGAGATAATAAATCTATCTAGTTTTGAAGCCACCTGAGACTCTCCTCCCATTTTTTTATTCCAGGTAAAGATGCCATTACTTGTCTTTGTGTCTACTAGCCTCATATTGTTTATATAATTCTGAAATGCTATTGAGTCTCTGCCTTATGATCTGGTTCCACCTTTTTTTTCTGACAGTGACCTAATCATATTAAAGTCCCCTCCCAAAATCCAGGGGATGCCCAAATGTCTATCTCTTAGATCCTCCAGTGAAGTAAGAAGTCTTAGTTTGTCTTCAGGCTTCTGTGGACCATAAAAATTAGTGACTAAATAAACTTCCTTATCCCTCAAAGGTTGAATAACCACTGATAAGTAGTTCTTAGATGCTTAAGCATCTAGGGTTCCTATTTTTTGAGGGTTCCATAGTGTGAGAATTCCTCCTGCTGTTTTGTCTGCTTTGACTTCTAGATATTCATATTTATTCAACCATTTGCTGTGAATTTCTCTTATTTTTTCTACTGAACATTTTGTTTCTTAGATAAAAATCATATCTGGTTTTTATTCTTTCATTCTATTGCTAATATTCATTTCCTTCCTTTTACTCCCAAGACCCCTAATATTCCATGATGTGAGTTTTATTAAGAAATATTTATAAATGAGTAACTGGCTAGGTCTTTCATCTTACTTGAATCTATAATGAGTTTTCCACACTCTATCAACAACTCGTTCTATTTTTTCCTACCTCTTTTCCTTCTTGGGTTCCTAGGAGCTAGTGTCTTTGCTGCCTGCATTATTTTCACCCCTTCGTTGTCATGACTTTCATGGTTTCTTTTGATTCCTAAACACTTTTCCTGAGCTCTCCCTAGGAACAACTATTGCACTCTATTTAACTCCTCTTGTGGTAGCAAATCCATTCCTTTGGTGGTTCCCTTCTCCAAGAACTTTTCCAAATCTAGATGCCCCATATCAAGAATATCCTGCAGTTCATGATCTTCTGTTCTCACCTCACTTGGGGTCATCTCTTGGTCCCTATCAAGTTCCACTGTGTTCAGTAGATCCTCCTTTTCTTGATTGTTTTCATGTGTGTCCTCCATACTCTCTTCCTTTTTCTTCTCCACAAGGCTTACCTCTAGAGTCTGAATTGCGTTATCATGCTCGTCTTCTTCTTCTAGTACCTTGTACCTATTTTGACTTGGCTACTTTTCCTCATTTCTTTTCTTTTGGTACTTTCTCCCTCCTTTACCTTTGTTTGCCACTTTGCTAAAGCTTTCGGTTTCTTGCCCTGAGGTAGCTTTAGTTTTGCTTTCCATTTTTTTTAAGGGGCAATGGCTAAATAGGTGCCCATGTTCATGGCACTTGTGGCATATAAAAGGAATGTGCTCATATTCCACTGCTTGTACCCATTCTTCATAAAAAACTTCGAAAATAACTTCATCCTATAGAGCTCCAGAGAGGTCTATTTCTACGCAAATCTGGGAAAAGGAGGTATACTTTCCCCGTATAGTGGCCTCCGATATTTTAACAAAGTGCCCTAGTTTATTTCCTATTGTTTTTAATGATTCTGGCTACCAATAATCCAGTGGTAAGGAGTAGAGCCTTACCCAAACCAGGACCAAAGTGAATGTCTCGTGCTTCGGGGCAAAATTCATTACCCAAGGCCACATATAGAGGCCTGCAGTAGCATAGAAATAGGGCCCTCCTTCAAACACCCTGTCTTTATCCTCAATTTTTGTAAAACCAACAATGAAGAAACCCTTTGATCCAAGGTACAAATTTATATCCCCCTTAGGTTTCAAATCATTCTTTATCCATTCTTATAAACCTTTCTTCATTGGGCATAACCCCATGAATTTACAAATGACTGCAAAAGTCGCCATGTGTTCCCTATGTGCCTGTAGTGCTGGATCACTTAACACCACTCCAGGTGTGATAATTGCCCTACGCTTACACAGTCCAGTTTGATTTCTAGTATCTACATTTTGATTTTCTCCTTCTATTCTTTTTTCTTTTCTGACAGCATCCTGAATATTTTCCTACCCCTCTGTACCTATGTTGTCCTATTTCTCTCCTCCTAAAATTCTGATTTTAGCCTCCAAAGTTTTCTTGAATCGATTGGAGACTGCTTGACTGTAAGAGGGAGTGGAACTCCCCCCCTCTCACCTCTCCATGGTGCACAACGCTTAACTTTTGTTGCCAACCCTAGCTATCTCTGCTCCTGATCGGACCTCTCCAGAACCCCAAACCTCGAAACCATGAATAATATTGCCCATATTCTTAAAAGGAATAAAGTTTTTTCCACCTTAAAACTCATTAATACCATTAGAAATTTCCTTAAATCTATTAAAGACCCAGTAAACCCTGAAGACGGGAAAGATTTTTACTCAATCCTTTGTTCTTGTGGGACTCCCTACATTGGGGGAATAGGTTTCTCCATTAATCAAAGAATCCAAGAGCATACAATATACATCCAGCATAATCATTCCCATTCCTCGACTTTAGTTGAACATGCAAAGAAATCTAATCATGATGTCTGCATTGAGGTTTCAGGGGTCATCACTACGGTTGATCAATTCCATCATAGGAAGCTAAGGGAGGCCGTTAAGATTGATAAACATGCATTTAATCTCAATATCGATGATGTTTGGAAATTAAGTAGGCATTATATTCTTGTTCTCTCTTCTTGATTTTCTCTTACTACTTTTTTGTAAAATCAATTCATCCTTTCCTTCTTATATATATATAATATATATATATATCTATATATATATATATATTATATATATATATATATATATTATATATATATATTATTTGATTCTAAAAATAATATTAGTTTTTAGTAATAGCTATCAACATTTTTATCTTAGTATTTTTCCTAAGTTCTCTATTCATTTTCTACTCTTTATCTTAATAAATTATTCTAGATATTTTAGTACACACATGCACACATATAGTTCTTATCTTCTAGCTAATAAATATAATAGTAATTTAATCTTTTTATATCTTTTCTTTAACTCTTCTCTCAAATTTCTTCTCCTTACCTTGTTTTAATTTGTGTTTATTATTATTATTATTATATTTTTAGCATTAATATATATATTATAAATATATATTATATATATATATATATATATATAATATATATATATATAATATATATATATATTAGTAGTTTCCTTAACTAATTGTTTATTTTTTTTAATTTTTTATATAATAATTAAGAAAGAATCTATCCTAATGTTTAATGTCAATTAAATTATTTTATTTCTCCTAACAACTAATTGCTAATGACTAATTCTCGAAATTGATGCATCTCTGTTGTTTAAACATCTTTGATAAATTGATTTTTTCACCTTTGTCCTAAGGATGAACCACATGAGATGGTTCGAAACATCGACAAAAAATTATTGATGTGATTAATCCAAAATAAAATCTCATAATTTTATATATTTTAAAAATGTTAGGATATTATGAAATAGATATGAAATAGATTTATTATTTTTAAAGATTGAATTACACAAAATTTAGCTAAATACAATTTACAATTTTGTTCTAAAAATATTTCAATTACGATATTATTAGCATAATATATTAATAAAAGTGGTTGATAAAAGTGGATGTCAGTCATTTTTATGGATGATACCAATTGATGTATAAAAAATATAAAAAGTAAAAAATGACATGCATATCAACCAAACTTACTAGTGTGCCTTTGCTAATATCAAACACTAGCACAAATAATATAAATGGTTTTAGGATTACGATTTTAAATCTCCTATGCCACCACGAGGGAAGTTTGTTGGAGATAATTATTCAGTCAACATATTGCTTTGAAGAATTTAAACAGAGTTTCAATTTAAGAAGTCACATTAGTGCATATTTAAGTTAAGATTAACAATTTAAATAGAGTTTAAATTTTAGAAGTCACAGTCATGCATGCATATGTAGGTTTTAACCCTATACATAAATTACCTACAAATAACTTCTTCAAATAGTAAAATAAATAATGGTCAGAAAAAAAATTAAATATACATAGAGATTTTCCCCTGAATCCCAAAATCGGGACTACCAAATTGTTTTTTCATTATATTCCTTTCAATATTACAATACATATATATACATGTCGAAGCATTCATAAAACCAATCCAATAACCTAAGATTAGAACATAACTGTATTTTCCTTTACCCGATCTACAAAATATCAAGGGAAGAAAACCATCATGCCAAAAACCATGTGAAAAACCCATGCACAAAACCATGGGTAGGTCTGCCCACCATGTTTGGGTCCACCTAATGTTTTTGTTGTCTTCATAAAAAAAAATCCCTTGGGCATTGTCTTCGACCCCATGCAAGGGGCGCTACAGCCCCTTGCAAACACCCCAACAAAGGGTGGCTGCCACCTCCCTGTGGTGCCCGGTGTGTGGATTTAGTCATGGAAAGAATATAACAAACACCCAACATTCTTCCACTTGTTTTTTCCTTTCCACGCAAGGGGTTATAGGAGAGTTTATTCATTGCATAGGCCTCCAATGACCATGTTTTCTCTACATGAAGAAAAACTCTCAATGCTCACAAACTTCATCATTGCCTTTGCAACATTCTTTAAAGTGCCCATCTTTAACAACAACACATTTTTGTCCTCAACCATATCCCTCAAAAATTGATATTGGACATCAATGTTCTTTGTCTTTGAATGATAAGCAGGGTTCATAACCAAGAAAATTTCACTTTGGTTGTCATAATCTATCCTTATAACGTGTTCCTCCAATGCCATACTTTAACACAATCTCTGCAACCAAAACGATTCCTTGCTTTCATGAGTGGCAACCATGTATTCTTCCTCTGTAGTTGAAAGTGCCACTATAGATTGTCTCTTGCTCATCCAACTCACTTCTTCTCCAAATAGGTTAAACACATACCCACTTGTAGATCTTATCTGATCCAGAAAGATAAATAGATCACAAAATTACAAGAGTAACTAAAGAAAGCACACATGATGGTTGCCCAATTGCAGCATGATAACAAGGAATTGAAAAATGTTGTTGTACAAAGGATAGCTAAGACTAGTGAAGAAGAAGCAGTGAAAAAGGCTACACCATCTATCAAAATATCCATAGGTAAGGAGAATATGGTAGGAGTGGATATTCAAGAGGTAAAATTTCCAGCAGTTAGAGTCACTAGATCTTCAGCTAGAAAATTGCAAATTTAGGAAGAGAAATCAGTACAAGAACAGAAGAAAACAAAGATAGATAACGGTCAACATAATTTTAATAGTTTGTGGATGCAATTGAAGAAGGCCCAAAATGTGATTGGTTAGCTCAAGGAGAAGGATGAAATGGCTAGGAAAAAGATGAGTGATCTTTTGGACATGTATCAACCAACAATGGAAAATGCTAAATATATGTTGAAGAGGTCCTCCCACTACATAGGTAGCTGAAAAATGTATGAAAGTAGATCATTTCAATGAGGAAGGAGTTGAGAGTTGAAAACTAGCAATTGAAGAATATATAGGAGAAAGATAGAGGTAAGTTGGACTTGTTGGTCGAAGCATTTAAAGTTTTTTTAGTTTTACAACAAAGCAATTTTTAGTTTTTAGTTTTTTTCCTAGGTATGATTACTCAATGGGGTTGTGGTTAATAGGTCATATTTTGCATGAAGTCCTTCTTGCAACCCCAATTAATCAGAATTATTAAGTGAGTTTCCAAAAGAAGCATATTAGACAACAATTTTGTATACCAGCAAAGCATTACAGTTAGGGTTTTGATGCAAACATGGAAGTTTTGGTGACTATGTGCTTGAATGGGGTTTTAAGGATTATAAGAAGCATGTCGACATCATCAATAGTATGTGTCTTTCTTAGATATCTCAGCATCGATCAAAGTCATGAACAATAGGGTGTTCTACGTTTTTGTTGTAGGTTAAATTTTGAGAGTTGGGAGCTTGGTGTGATGAAAGAATTTTTCTTAGGAGGAAGGCGATGATTGAAGGCCATTTCACACCTGAACAATTCATCATTCGTGGAGTGATTGGATCTACATAAACCTTGGATTTTCTACATTTTTATCCCGAATTCTTATGTTTCTACTAAATTAGAAGGTTGTGCAATGTCGACGCTGCACTTCCACACAATCATCCTTTCGACAATGATTTTCATGTAGAAGCTTAGTTTATTTGTTTCTATGATCATGGTAGATGTTATATGACATATAAGGACGTATAAGATCAATTTAGACTTAGTATCTAACGTAACTATGCTTGAAAAGGCTTTGGTCAAACAATCCTATTTTTTCGGAAAAAGAAGATCTATTTTCATTGCGTTAGATAGAAACATAAATCATATTAGGGAATTCGGTTCCTGGAGGTGGGAACTAATTTGTTTTTCTCAATTAATATTGTAAATGTAATGAAGCAAAGGGTTGGTCCAGTTTAAGAAGAAAGAACATTGTGGGTGTTGTATTTTCTTTATTTTCTAGTGAATTAAAGGACGAAGGCCGAATTTTACAGGGATTCCTGTGTTAATTTCTTTGGAGATGTGCTTGTTGGTTTTGTAAGTTATATTTCGTTATCAATAATGCTTTGAAATGTGTCTTCTTTTTAGTCGAAAAAATATTTGTGTCATAATTCTCTTCAAAAAGTGCTTTGTTTCAGTTTGCTAAACATTTATGTTTTCCACTTGAATGGAATTTAAAATTCGTCCTATTATTTTCTGCATTCTATGTCATTTTCCACCAATCTTCTACTCACCCTCCTTCAATGAATTTTACTAAAAATTCTAAAAAGACTACCTACCTTGTTCCTGTCGAATAACCCTCTTTCTCTTCATCGTATCACTGGAAAATAATCAACTTATATTACTGTATTTCCCAATCGATCTATCTTTTCCCTTGCCAACAAACCTTTTAAATATATTCCTTTTTGAGCACCATGCCTAGCCTAAAATATAAGTGACTAAAATTTTAGATAAGGACAGCCCTCTCTGAAGCTAGAAGAGATAGATTCCAAGATTCCAAGTGCTTTTTGGATACCCATGGATTCCTCTCCTTGAACTCTAGGAATTAGAGTGAGCTAACGTAGTGGCCCCATTGTCAGGGAGCGAGATTTGAAATCTTCTCTAGAAAAGTATGCAATTTGAGGTAACTATGGTTCCTTAGGGTGACAATGAATTAGAGACTAATAAGCTAAATATTTTCCTCATTGTTAGTAATTTTAAAATCAACTGGAACAAATTCTAAGAGAAATATGGCTTCAAGAAGAGTACATACTAAGCATCATCCAAACCCTAACCTACCTGAGGCTTTGAACAATATAGAGAAGTTGTTTAGAATAAGTAAGTCTACAAAAGAAATAGATTGTAACGACCCTAGTCAAAAATCCATGTAAAAACTAATAAATGTAAAATAAAGCCTTGGTCGCAAGACGTGTATTCGAAGCTAAATTTTGGGAAAAAACATAGCGATGGGGATCACTTGTGATTAATTATTGGTTAAGCAAATTAGAAAAGTTAATGGAAAATTATTTTGAAAGGCATGAGGCATTTATTGGCATTTTATTTATGAAAATAATGGAAATTAGGAGAAAGGGAGGTGAAAGGTCACAGATTGCATGTGAGGAGGAAAATGAAGGAAAATAATGGAAAATGAAGAAAATAGAGGTCTCATTAATTAAAAGGTTTCTGAGGATTAGTTCATAGAATTTTGCTAGTTTAGTTTTGGAGCTCTCTCTAGATTCTCTCTCTCTCATACTATTGGATACTTAGAGTTTTATTGGAGAAATCTTGTAGGACTGTGGCATACCTAAATTTTTGGATCAAGAAGGAAAAGGAAGAGCAAGAAAGTGTAAGAGGTCATTGAGATCAGTAGCTATAACAAGGTTTTCTTGCAGGTACCAAGTTTCATGTATGTTTTCCTCACTAGTTTTCGCATCTATGGAATATGGATCTAGTTTATTGGTTATGATCTATCATTGGCATGGAGGATTGCCTAGATTCATATTGGACTTGCCTAACCTTACCATTTCCTAGCTAGCAATGGTGTTGTGGTTTTTACTTTTTTTTTTCTAGTTGGTTTTCTTATGCCTTTTGCTAGTTTTGGTTGGGTTGACCCAGGTTCGATTCTTTACTGCACACCAACAAAACCCTCAATCACTGGCCCTTTCGACAATGACCTATATGAATATTGCAGTCTCACCTGAAATGACTACGCGAGGATATAAAACCAGGTTTTTGTAGCCTTGAATGATATGGAGATGTGGTGTATTGTGTTTTCTAATACTTAAATTTCATACATTACTTCACATCACTTTTCCACATTACATTCATAACCTAAATACTATCATATAAAGCCATAAACATTACTATGTTGTAAATACATGCAACTGTAATAAATGACTATGCTACAATAGGTAGTAATCAAGTAAACATATGAAGGCACATATTTTACCGTGGTTAATCCAAATGTGGGACTAACTCTACAAGAATTATTGCTTATAATAGAAAATTTGTACAACAAATAGTTCTTGACCTGCACACGTAGCTCCAAGTTTCCTATACACTCAGCTGTAGACCTAAGCCTCTACGCACTTAGTTGCAGAGCCTTTCCTTTGCCTCCAAACTAGATCACAAAGATACAATCATTTAATACATGATATCTGTCTTAAGATTATTCCCTTCTTTATTATTCATCCCTATATATACTATTACATCAAGGGATATATCATCGCAACACCATGGTCCATATACCATGGACTCCCCTAATACAAGCTAGTATGTTATGAATACCATACATCTTTTACAAAATAGTATTCTTTATAAAAAGGGAGGGGCTTCGACCCAATCCTAGGTCCATATATTGTATGATATATCTACTGCGCGATCGCTTTCTAGTGCTCCACTACTCCATTGCGTGGTCGACTTTTCAATCTGCTGCATCTTTTACTTTGCACTCCACTCCCCAGAATTTGGAGTCTTCATCAAAATCTAGGCCAAGTTGGGTTATGCCAAACACGTCCCCAACACTCACATGTGACTCATCCCGACTCACTTAGCTTCTTTTCCTTTGATTTTTGTTGCAATGATGTTGTCAGCCTGGATGAACTGTTGTAGACTTTCTTTCATATGTTTATCCTCACTGCATGCTTCCTCCAACAATGCTTATGTTATGTGTTCTTCACCCTTTTCTACCAATGCTGCCTCCTTTTGTCGAAGTTCTTGAAGTTTCTCATCCATTGTTTGTGATAACTGAAGAGCATCATCCTTCCAAGGCTGACTCCATTCTATCAAAATATGCTCCTTCTTCAATTCCTAGATCTCCTTTTGTAGTACCTTTCACTCATTAATATTTGTGAGATTTTGCGATATTTGAAATTTCTTTGTGGATGCCTGAGCTCCTTCTAACTGTTGCTACTTCTATTTCATTTCTTATTGCAGTTTCTATACATTTGGATCTCCCTACAGTGAAGTCCAAATTTGGAAACTTTCATCTAGTAGTTTGCTATCGTCTACCAATGTTACGGAGATGCTGGCCATTACATTCTTTAGGTCAATCACCCTCTCATCCCTTACTGCCTATGGTGTAGTTAGTTGCAGCTTCATTTACAACTCACTAATCTACATTTCATACCTAAATTTCACTTCGGAAATTTTGTCCTTATACTCCTTGACTGCAAGGCCAAGCTTTGCAACCTTGTCTTCTACTTTTTCTTCTTCTTGGACTTGAAGATGTGAGATTTCCTTTCATGTCTCTTCTACCGTGTCTTTGAGTTTTTGGTGCTGCTATCCAATTTGATCGCTTTCTTGGATCACTTGATTGAGCTTCTTCGAAAATACAACTCAGTCTTGGTATACTTCTTTATTAAACTTAGATGTACATTATTCCCACAACTTCAATTCTTCTATGATATCCATCTGCAACTTATGTAGTCTTTGAAGAAGTAGTGCTGCGATGTTCATGTTTACAGTTTTCCACTCCTTTACCTGTGACTGTAATTCGGTAGATTCAAGTTGCAAATATTTTGTGGGTATTTGAGCCAACCTCACTGCTAGAGTAGGCACTATATACCTCTCTACTCCAACCCTTTCTTCTAGTTGTGTAAGTTTTCTCATTGTTAGCACCAAAAGTTTTAACTCTGTGATTCCCTCTTGCACACCTATGAGAAGTACACTCTAGCGATATTCTACTTTATTCCAGGATTTTGATGTCACCTCCTGAAGCTTTTCTCTAATTTTCTCTATGTCACCTTTAGTAAGGACCACTGGTGTGATATCTTTCATTTTATCAACCTTTTGCTTTTTCTTGATTTTTGAGGAAACTTCCTCCTCTACCTTCCTCTTCTCCATGATAGTTTTTTCTATTTCTATCTTTTTTGTCTCCATAGTCTCCTTATCTCCCTCAGGAGGATCCTGTTAAACCTCATCGTGTTGCTCTTATTTCTTAGATTCATGTTATTCTTGCTCATCCTTTCCACTAGATTCACCATGCTACAAAGTGTCCTCGTCTTCTTCTTCTGTTGTGCTATCCCCTATTACCTCCAATGGAGTCATCGATTCTGAAAGCCATTCCTATATCTGTGCTACACGATCATCTTCAATCACCATATATGGGAATAAATGCAATTTCTTGTTTCCATCCTTATGTGCCTGTATGTAAACTTTGTGAAAGTTTTCTTTGACTTTGCCACAGAGCTATAGTGCTCATATAAGCTCGTGATATTTGAGGATTTTGGTTTACTATCATGTATAAATCCATGTGGTATAGTACAAAAAATATCATGTTTTCTTGTGCATGCAAAGGTTGAGTGGAAAACCACAGTGAAGAATACCTCAAAGATTTGCTGATATCTATAAGCACTTGAGGAAATTGCGAATCCTATGGTTCTTTCCATGCCAACATAGAAATAATAAATATTAACAATGCATAGTGGAACATTGTGCCTTTCTGTTGGACCCCATGATAGTTGTCCAAGAACTCCTTGCATAGGTATTTAGCCCATTTATAGTGAACAACATTAGCACACTGCGCGGCTAGTGACACCACCGACACAATAACTTCATTTGTGTGACACTTCCTCATAATATTTTCGGCCAATATTTGTGCCACAAATCGAACTGCTTGGTCACTAATAGAATTTATTTCATAGCCCATTTTTCCTTTGACAAACCTGAACATTTTCTTCATGCTCTCTATTATAGCACGATCCAGATCCTTTCATACAAATTCTTCCATGGGGTTCCATCCTTGGTATGGAAATATGGTGATCCTCTAGATCATCATAGGATCTATAGGGATCTTATCCCCCATCCATAAGTTTCCATTGTGCACCAACATGAACAACTGCCTCACGCATGTTGTTCTCACCATGCTTCTGCCAAAGTGTGGCACATTCAACATAATTAGCAGGCCTGACTACTCTAACCTATTTTCCCATTGTTGTGGCTCCAAACTTTTCACTCTGTTGTCTAGGTAGTGAACTTGCTTCAAGTAGTTCTTTGGTAGGAACCAAGGGTACCTTTTCTGGTCATTGAAGTCACAATTTGTGAACTTGCATTGTGAAATTTCCCTAACAATTCTCCTTTAAAGGATATTTCTTCCGGCAACAATGGTGTAAATGTGCCATACTTCACATCTTTTGATTCCTTTACAGCTTTAGCATTTGGTTTCCTAGGCTGGATGTATGATGGTAGGGGTGATAAAAATATTGCACCACCCTCCTCTACCCATATCTCCTCGATTTCTTCTTCACTGTCTTTGACTGGTTTAGGATTTTGCTGAGGTTTCATGGGTTTCTGATCCCATTTATTCTTATTTCTTACTTCCTTTGTTACTTTTCTCCTCAGCAATCTCCATTGTTTTCATGGTGATGATGTTGCTACGACGGGCGATGCTATGGGTGATGTTGCGGGTGTTCTAGCTATTGCTACAACTCCTAGTTCCATGATGCCTTCTAAACCTCTATCATTGAAGATACACATGTATTCGTCTTTTGATAGGGTATTCATGCGGAAATTCTCTGCAACTACTTCATACTCTCAAGGCTCAAATTATCAATTCAATAAACCATTCGATCTAGGTAGGATGCAACCTTTTATAGCGGTTTTGAGTTTCCAACTACGTTATTAGATCAGATTTTGTCCAAATTGCATTTAATTTTTTTTATTAATTATGTATCTATCCGTAGAGTTTTCCAATTTTTCCTCATAAATGCAAGTTTATGTGTCTTTTTCCTTTTTAACGACCATATTTATGTTTTCTGGTGAATTTTGCTACAATTCATAATGTAGCAAACATCTTGTCTTATGTCATAACTCTTATGTACTTTGACATATTCTAGACTATAGCAAAGTAACTTCCCTCATCAAAGCTCTCTACAATGTAGTTTATAGTCCAATGCCCACTTTCAATTGCAGGTAACACTAAGACTTTTTTTCTTTTTTTCCTTTCTTCCTTAGTGTGAAGTTATAGGGGTAGGGTTGTCCCCATACAACTTCAAGCTACTACCATAAATGTTTCCCTCAATTAGTTCTCCACTTAGCTTCACTAACTGCACTGCACCTCCATCAATTATATACTTGATAAAATATGGGCCTAACGAAATCATTTTCAATTTTCCTAGGAACTTTACAAACTTGTTGTAATAAAGGAGAAAAAGGTATCCTACCTTGAACTTCTTATGCTTAATATGGCTATCATGGCAAGCCTTTTCCCCTCCTTTTTGTACTTGTTGATGGAATCCTCCTATAAATCTATCTTCTTCCAAATAAATCAATTGTGACATTTTTTTCTCCATTATGTCAGCTTTGGCCATATTTGTAAAGGCTACAATCCCTAGGCTAGGTACAATATACTCCATGGGAATCACAACTTCGCCCATAAACCAACCTAAATGGTGTTTGACCTTTCAAATTCTTGCATGTAGTCATGTAAGCACATAATACTGTTGGAATCCTAAGGTCCCACTTATCTTTGTTCACATTACACACTTTGGTAAATGCATTTTCCAAAATATTGTTAAATGATTCCTTATTTCCATTGTCCCGATGATGATAAGGAGAAATATTTTGATGATAAATTTGGAATTCCTCAGTCAATGCTTCAATCATCTTGTTAAGAAAGTGTGAACCTTGGTCACTCATCAAGATCATTGGATGAATTTTGCAGTAGTATTTATGTTACAATCCCTCACTAGATGTGCTTCCACCCATCTTGTCAAATAATCAGTTGCATTAATTATATACCTCACACCAGTCATCTTTCTTGGTGGGTTTTGATGGTGCTAGACCTGCCATCATTCAAGGGATCACCCCCGTATGAAGTCCCACCTAGACCTCACACCATTTTGGTTTGGGAGTCCCATCTGGTATGATGGGCTAGTTGCCATTGTCTTAAGGACTTGCCTCAAATCTTTCTTGTCAGCACAGGAGAGGGGCTCGTTTTGTCTTTGAAAAGTGAGGTTCTCATGCCTAGTCAGTGTAAGAGTACTTGTGTCAATGGTTCTTTCACTGTGAGGGGAAGAAGGTGAAAGTGAGCCCCAGGTTGAAAGGGACCAGTCCCAACTCAGCTAGGAACACACAACTGAAAGGGTATACACAACTTGGGTGGAGAAATCCACTCAGATGCCAAGGTCACAACATAAAAGGTAAGATAACACATACAACACTCACGAATCAGTTTGAATGAGTGCAATAGTTGTTACATCAAGGTTCATGTGAAAGGTCTGTCTGATGTCCAACAAAGCAGTCGACACAGACGGGACAGCATTAATAGCATATATAACACATTTCCGTTAATGTATTATGCATTACAACAAATGAATTAGTTCAGATTTAGAACACAAGTTAAAGCAACATGCATTACAAGTGTTGAAGATCAGTCTTACAACAAATACAATACATGTGTGAAAATGTGTTGGCATGTTAACAAGATTTTTAATTAAGTGAAAGTCCCAAGACACATCGTTACACCATACATCACTAACCCCATCAGTGGGCCATTGGAGCCACAACATACTCCTCAAAGAAAAGATTATAGACTCTCTTGGCTATGTGGGAGGAGCTGATGTGAAAAGTACTTTCATGAATAAATGAGGGGGGTATTTATAGCCTAGGGTGAAACTAACCCTTGTGGTTGTTTGACTACCCTCATGTCTATTCGAATTCCATTAATTTTCAACTTACATGACTCTATGTTCAACAAGTGGGTCTCTTGGACTTCCATGTTACATCACATTGATTTACAACAAGCCCATAGTGGAGATGTGGGCAACATGACTCATGACTTTACTCGACATGACTTGACATGACAATGTTGGGACATTCATGCTACTGTTAGAGTGCATGTTGAGGTATAGCGCTGCTGAATGTCTTCATGGTGTATCATAGCTTCACCTCTGCATGGCAAAGTGTGTAGAGTCTTCGATGGTCCTTGGTTCGCTTGATGAAGCTTTAGCATGTTGTTCCTTTCTTTCATGTTGGAAGGCTTGAAAGGCTTACTTGTTCATGAAGGTGCATGTTTGTTGCATTCATCTGCTTCACATGCTTCATTCGTTCGTCTGTTGGTGAACTTGTCCATCTACATGTGCTCCCTTTGTTCATTCTATTTATCCTGTTCATCATCTTGACACGTTTGTTGGTCTACATGTACCTACAATCCCTCATGACGAGACGGCATCAAATACGAAACCTCTTATTCTACCATGACACATGATCATTCAGATGCAGGTGACAAGGAGAGGTAGTAGAGCTGAGATGTGGGATGATGGCTCCAGGAAACTACTGATGAAAACTGTGCAAGAGTCACTTATGGATGGAGACAAACAATCTGAGTCGACAGTGAGTGTCTGCAAGGTCTAGCTCAGCTAGGAGGAAAAATTGTGCAAACTTTGGGAGCGACAGTCTGGGATGCACGAGGGAAAGGCAGGCATACTTTGTGCATTTTCTGGAATGAAAAATTAGCAGCAGATGGACAACCAGATTTGCACAATTTTCTAGAGGAACGGGCCAAGGTGCATGAAGGGTTAGCAAGTAGGGATTACGTAGTCTTTCTGGGGAACTTCCTAGGAGACTGGCAGCCAGAACTCTGCAATTCCTAGAGGGAACTTCCAATTGGCTACTAGGTCACTAGGAGCCAGAGCTGCGCAAGTTCCAGATGGAACTATCAACCAAAAATTCCCAATTCCTAGAAAGAACTTCCAGTTGGTTGTTGGGGTCATTGGAAGCCAAAACTGCGCAATTCTCAGAAGGAAATGGAAGCTGGCTGCTGAGTCACTGGCAGCAAAAACTACAGAATTCCTGGATGGAATAGGCAAACTGCTGCTAGGAGTTATTGGCTGGGAAAGCTGCACTGAGGCCAAGATCCTGACCTACTGATCATCTCTGTGCAATTTTTGAGCTGAGGTGGCTGATGGATAGTGAAAGGCTTGCTCATGAGTACTGCGCAATTTATAAGATGAATGGTTGGTCAACCATCCGGATGACTAACTAGGAACACTACAAAATTTTGAAGAGGAGACATGGATGAAAACTTGGTGTCTGTCTGGCCTGTTTACTCAATTTTCTCAGTCATTTGAATGGGTCAGGTCAATGGCCTTTGTGCAATTTTTTAAGGGAGTCAATCCTGGGGTGACTGTTGGGTCCAATTGTCTGGGTGGCCTGCATGAGAGCTGATTGAGTTGCTTGTGGGTACCACAACTTGAAAGGACTAGCTTGGTGCTTCTGCATTGTTTTTGTTGACAATCAATTGAGCCGAAAGTAGGGTGATGGTTTGGCTATCAGTGAGGAGTTTGGTCGTCAGAACTTCAACAAAAAATTATTGTGTGAACAGTTGAAATATGCATAGGTGATCATACGAACACACACTCACATGACTTGACGATGAAACGACCAAACCATCCATATACACATGTTCAAAATGACTAACCGACGGTGTAAGAGACAAGAGTGACATTTTTGGTTGATCATTCATGATCAAGATGACGCTTGCCTGACAATTAATGTGACTCCGTGTCTGAGTGTGATAGATGCTTTTATGGTGAACACAACAAACACATAGAAAGCAAATACCTTGAGAATAACAAGAACAGAGTCGAAAGCATGACTTAAACATTAACATGCAGGGACTTGAATGAAATAAACAAGTAAGGTGAATGTAAAGACTCACACAAGCTCACGGATTGAACCTGGGTGTGTGTAGTCATTAAGTGAAACTCTTCAAGGGAGGTTCTGAATTTGGTGCAAGACAAAATTTTGGAGGGTGGTTGTAGCCGCTACAACACTTAGCGACACACTAGTATAACTCCAACTTCTTTATTTCAGTTCATTGCTAGCACAGGGCCTTGGTATTTCAGGGAGTATTGAATCACTGTGCAGGTTACTTCAGTTTCCCCATTTACCCCATGGACATACATGGTTCACCCTTTTCCTACTTAGTCAAACAAGATAAAAAATTCAACTTAGATCTCAATGTTTTGAATCCATGAAGGGTAGTTTAGTTCACGAGTTGTATATTTTCATAGTATAAGTTTTCATCTCTAGTGTTTATCCACTACCAGTAGGCCTGGACAGTACCCTGGCAGAGTCATGCAGGAACACACATAGTTCTCCACTGCCAGGGAGCCTCATTAGTACCCTAGTGGAGTTGCATGCTTCACCTCTCTATGAAGGAAGCCTTTCTTTCTTTCACTTTTATATTATATATATATAAGGCACTTATTTATTTTTGGGGTGGAAGAAGGATCCCGACTTATTGAGAGAAGAAGAGGTTGTTCCTTTAGAGAAGCATGTAATACCTCTGACATAGGTTTTCTCATTTAGTTTTTTCCCCTTCTCCATTTCTACTAGTTGGGCTTAAACACACAAAGCACAAGGTTGAGTACAGGCATGGAGCTTCCCAATGTGGACACAGGTTCACGATTGGACCAAAGCTTCCCTTACAAACGGTTCGCATTTTGCGTCAAGACTTCATTAGCAAAAAGTTGTAACCAAGCACAGAGAAAATGGACACAAGACTGACCAAGTGCTGCATTATCAGAAGTCTCTTCAAATTTCAGCCATATACTGTATTCAAAAGCCAGAACATAGTAGTTGGAAACACTTATTTCTGGAAACAAAAATAACAATATATCAAACAAACAAAATGAACATGAAGAAAAATAGTAATTAAAATCAATAAAGCAAAAGTAAAGATAATAAGAAAAACAAACCAAATGAAACAACAAATAGCAAGCAGACTATGCACATGGCACGAGTGCGGCCCTACCGACTGAAACTAGTGTTTGAGGACTTGGCCATTGACAGAAAGATTATCAATCTTCCCGTCAAGTGATTGCAAATGATATGCGTGTGAGCCAAGTTTCTCATGGACCACCGATCTCCACTACCAGAACCCAGTGGCATTCCAGAAAACCTTCAAGTGAAGACAACACAACTATTTCAGCGATTGTGTGCAACATGGCCTGGGATGATGGCATGGGGTAGTTGTTTTTATTCTGGGAAGGGTTCAAGTTTCTGAAGTCAATGCATAAGCAAATCTTCCCAAATTTCTTATGTGAAATATTTAAATTATAAAACCAAGTATGATGATGAACTTTGCAAGTAATCCAAACTCTTAAAATGTTAGTCAATCTTTTTGGCAAAAGGAGGAAAAACAACATGTATGTGTTACCTGTATTTTGCTGCAATGGTTTGTCTCCTCGTTTACCTAGAATCTCATGTTGGATTTCTCTCGTGCAATGGGTACTCAGGTCATCATCTACTCCTGCAGACCCATCTCAGTAATGTTTGATCAAGTGGTCAACAATTGGTTGTTGCTGCAGTGTGTAACTTTTAACAAGATTGGCCATCTTTGAATCATGGTAGATTCCTAGGTTGCTTCATTTGTTCATAGTGTTGGTCATTCGTGTGTTTAGCCTGAGTGCTTCAGCATCATTTTTTGTGACTTCAACCTTAAAAAAGCTTGAAATCATGCATTGTCCATTGTTTTGGACGATTGAGATACACTCAGTCCTTGAGCAATCACGTGTTCCTGATTTGTCAAGGCTCATGGCCCACAGCTTGTCTGTACATGGACCGTTTGGTGTGTTGGTACTACTGCTACTACCATTTTTGCTACTAATTCTACTATCAGAAAAACAAACTGTACAAGTTTCATTACCATAATTTGGGTGAGGAAGGAGTCCTATTTGCTTGTTTGGTGAGGTTGGAGTAGGTGGTGCAGGATGACACTCCAATGTCTTTTCTAGGACGTAGTTGCCAAACATGAGTTTTGCAAAATATAATGGTTCATTCTCTCCATTAAGGGGAGTGGCATTGTATTTCACATACCTCTTGGATAATAACCAAATTTGGTTGCATCTACCCTTGTATGGAATCCACATGTGAGACCAATCTATAGCAATGTATCCATCTAGCTTGTTGGACCAGTTTCTGCTAAGCAATAGACCATATGCTTTCAGTATGTCCACGACAACTATGTTGATGCACTGGTGGACTTGACTGTCATGGGATAGTCATATGATCACATCTCGTAGTTCACCAAAGGATGGTATTGATGTTCTCTCATGTTAGATGATTCTAGCGGATGTTCCACTCTATCATGCATTGATCTTCTTAGCAATGGAGAACATCATGACATTGGATGTCACACCAGAATCAACGAAGCAATTGTGGACATTGCAGCTGGAAAATTCGAATGAAAGTAGGCATGGGGGGCAACCTAAGTTTTCTTCTTCCATCCG
The DNA here is from genome assembly GCA_000404065.3 of Pinus taeda. Taxonomy (NCBI): domain Eukaryota; kingdom Viridiplantae; phylum Streptophyta; class Pinopsida; order Pinales; family Pinaceae; genus Pinus; species Pinus taeda. The sequence continues at coordinate 242,419 of APFE030029524.1, forward strand.
AAGTGTATTGAGAACAATGGATAGTGATCCAAAAGGTGTGCATGCTCCCTTGTTGGTAGAGGCCATGTTGTCTGTTGCTATTTCTCCCAATGAACATAGTAGGATATCTCATTGACTCTGAACTTTGGCTAACTCGAACAAACTGATTTTTTCTTGGGTTTTCTTCATGTCATCGACTATGTTGTAATGCAGAGGTGGTAGACTCACGAAGGTGCCTAGCGTTGAACATATGTTCATGCTGTCTAGCAGAGTGTTTTGCAATTTGTTGCCTATGGATGTACTCTTATCCATCACTATCTTCCCAGACTTGCTTTGGATTTGCTGTTTTGAGGCAGTCGGTGGATCAACCTTCTTTATCAGTTGTCGCACTTTCTCTTGCATCTCCTCAAGTGTAGGGGCAGCCTTTTTACTCCTAGGATGGTAATGATCATTTTGATTTTGGGACTACTTCTCCATGTTCATCTTAGAGACTACTTGCGAGCACTGATATGCGTTCACCAAATGCCCAGAAATTGGTGCTTCATCAGGTGCAGCCTCTTCATTATCATCAATGTCTTTCGGCTGCTCCCATATGTCACCATCCGCATCGAGTGCATGACTATAGACAAAGGTAGCAACTCTTTTACAATCTGAAAAGGAGTTCTCGGGATGAAATTTCATGGAAGGAACATAACTTAGGATCAGATCACTTATCCAGTTGGAACTTAGGCTTCTGTCCAAATTTGGAACCAAACTAGTTGTTGCTTGATGAGTCGGTTAATGAAATGCCTGCCTATCTCTGTTTGGGTGGATGGCTGCTAAATAATATGTCCGTCTTCCATTGCTTGAGTTCAAAAATTTTGGTGGTCAAGTTATTGACAAGGTGAGTGAAGGTCTCAATATCAGTTGCTTCCTTGTCTCTACCCTTGTTGACCGTTGCTTGGGGATTTCTGCTCGCATCCTTGGAATCTTTCATTGATTCATCATACTTGATGACTCCAGTGGTGCACAAGTATTTCTCAAAAACAATAGCCTCTTTATATCTTTCTAGAAGTATTGGCTTTCCAGCTCACTTTATGAGCCTCACAATGGTGGTTGGCAGTGCAAACATGCAATAGTCGATAGTGATGCAGTCATGAGGTTTCGTATCTGCTACAAACTTGTTTAAAATACACATAAACCTCTAATTGAAATCTTTCACTTTCTCTTTTCCCTCCATCTTGAGGCTTCCCAATTCTTTGAGTGGCATGGCTGGGGTCTTGTCATCAACAAAATTTTCAAAGGAACATACATTTGAAAGAACCCCAGTTCTATATGTAGTTGGGTGGAAGGCGGTGAGACCAAGTAGCTACACAGTTGTCCAAGGTACATGGAAACAATCTACATGCTATGTCGTTATAACATACCTCAAGGGTCTATAGTTGTAGGTAGAATTTGTCTAAGTGGTCTTCTGCCTTCACCGTGCTATCAGGATTGAACTTGATTTTCATTCTCTCTGCTTGCTTTGGCATCTTATGTAGAATAGCCAGAAGAACCAATGCTCCTTGAGTCATCGATTCAGGATTTGGGTCAGCCATCTCTTTGTCCTCTTCATCTTCCTCCTCTCCTTCAGAATCTGATGGTTGCATATCTGAGTATGTCTATTCGTCTCTGCCTCTACCTCCCTCATTTCCTTCCCCTCCACCTCCTATACTAGAGTTCGATATTAAGACCACAAGAGTGCCTTGTTTCTCTTCAAAGAAGATTGGAGGTTCCTCTCCGTCTTCAATAGCTTCTTCCAAACCTTCAAGAGTAGAAAGTATTGTTTCTTCCATCAATGATACAACAACCCCTATGGGAGTGGATTTTGTCTTCTTAAATGTGTGTGGGAGATATTGTATGCCTAGGATCAATCTGACTACTTTCATGAACTTGCGAGTGATGGGATGGACAGAGCGAAGGTGTTGATATGAAATCTCGTGTTCAATTATGGGAGGTGAGGAGTAACCAACTATTGATTCGTGAGAGAGGGAGTGCGAGTGCCTTGAACAAATGGTTGATGAGTGAGTGTGAGGGGAATTTCAGCCATGTACAACTATTTTTCATCCTTCTAGTGCTAGAAATGTTGATAGTACTAGACCTGCCAACGTTCAGGGGATCACCCCAGTATGAAGTCCCAACTAGACCTCACACCATTTTTTGCGGGAGTCCCATTCGGTATGATGGCCCGAATTCCATTGTCTTAAGGATTTTCCTCAAGTCTTACTTGTTAGCAGAGGAGAGTGATTCACTTTTTCTTCAAGAAGTGAGGTTCACATCCCTGGTGAGTGTAGGTGTACTTTTGTCAATGGTTCTTTCACTGTGAGGGGAAGAAGGTGAAGGTGAGTTCCAAGTTGAAAGGGATCAGTCCCAACTTGGCTAGGAACACAAACACGAAAGGACATACATAGCTTCCAGTGGAGTATCCACTCAGACATGGTAGTCACAACATACAAGGTAATATAACACATAGAACATTCATGGATCCGTCTGAACGAGTGCAATAGTTTTTACAACGAGATTCATGTGAAAGGTTTGTCTGATGTCTGGCAGAGTAGTCGACATGGACGATTCAATATTAAGAACATATACAACACATTTCCATTAATAGATTATGCATTACAACAAATGAATCAGTTCAAATGTAGAACATAGGTTAAAGCAACATACGTTACAAGTGTTAAAGATCAGTCTTACAATAAGTACAATACATGTGTGAAAATGTGCTGGTCTATTAACAGGCTTTTGAATTAAGTGAAATTTCTAAGACACATCGTTACAAGATACAAAAATAACCTTGTCTGTGGGGCGTTGGAGCCAATACTTAGTCCTCAAAGAAAATATTACAAACTCTCTTGGCTATGTCGGAGGAGATGAGGTGAAAAGTCCTTTCATGTAGAAGTGAGGGGGGTATTTTTAGCCAAGGGTGAAACTGACCCTTGTGGTTGTTTGACTACCCTGATGACTATTCAACTTCCATGAATTTTTTACTTACATGACTCTATGTTCAATAAGTGGTTCTCTTGGACTTCCACGCTACATCACATTGATTGACAATAAACCCATAGTGGAGATGTGGGCAGCATGACTCATGACTTGACTCGACATGACTTGACATGACAATGCCGGTACATTCATGCTGCTGCTAGAGTGCATGTTGAGCTAGAGTGTTGCTGAGTGATGGATTTCTTCATGGTGTATCATAGCTTCACCTTCGTATGGTGAAGTGCACAGAGTCTTTGATGGTCCTTGGTTCACTTGATGAAGCGTTAGCATGTTGTTCCTTGCTTTCATGTTGGAAGGCTAAACAGTCTCACTTGTTCACGAAGGTGCATGCTCATCACATTTGTCTACTTCGCATGCTTCGTTCATTCATCCGTTGGTGAACCTATCCATTTGCATGTGCTCCCTTCATTCATCTTGTTCCTTGTCTTGACATGTTTGTTGGTGTACCTTTACCTACAATCACATGTGACGAGACAACATCGAATCCAAAACCTCCTAGTCTACCATGACACATGGTCATTCAGATGCAAGTGACCAAGAGAGGAAGCAGGGTAAGATGCGAAATGATGGCTCCGTGAAAGTGTTGATAAAAATTGCACAAGAGTCACTGATGGATGGAGACAGACAATCTGTGTTGACAATGACTATCTGTCAAGTCTGGCTTGGCTGGGAGGAAAAAGTGGGAAATTTTTTGGAGGGACAGTCTGGGATGCAAGAGGGAAAGGCAGGCATGATCTATGTATTTTCCAGAACAAATATTCAGCAGGGGTTGGACAGCCAGATTTGTGCAACTTTCCATAGGAACAAGCCAAGCTACATGAAGGGTCAGCAAGTAGGGATTGCGCAATTTTTCTGGGGAATGACCCAGGAGACTAGCAGCCAGAACTACATGATACATAAAGGGAGCTGCGAGTTGGTTGCTGGGTCAATGGCAGCTAGAACTACACAATTCCTAGAGGGAACTACCAGTTGGATGTTGGGGTCACTGGTAGCCAAAACTGTGCAATTCCCAGAGGGAACTGCCAGTTCGCTGCTGGGGTCACTAGCAGCCAAAACTGTGCAATTCCGAGAGGGAACTAACAGTGGGATGCTCAGTCACTGGCAACAGAGACTATGTAATTCCTAGAGGGAACAGGCAGTCTGCTGCTAGGAGGTGGTGTCTAGGAAAACTGCACTAAGGTCGGAAGGCCGACCTACTTACCATCTCTGCGCATTTTCTGAACTGAATTGACTAATGGGTGGTGAAATGCCTGCTCATGAGTAATGCACAATTTATGAGATGAATAGTCGGTCAACTGCCCAGATGACTGATTGGGAAAACTACACAATTTTCTGAAGGAGACAGGAACGGGCACTTGTTGTCTATCTAACGTGCCTGCACAATTTTCTTAGTCTATTGAATGGGTGAGGTCAATGTCCTCTGTGCAATTTTTTAGGGGAGTTAGTCCTGGGCTGACTACTGGGTTTGACTTTCTACGTTTCCATCATGAGAGTTGATTGTGTTGCTTGCAGGCAACACATCTTGAAAGGACTAGCTTGGTCCTTCTACGCTGTTCTAGTTAGGGTCGATCAATTCGAAAGTAGGGTGATGGTCTAGTTGTTAGTGAGGATTTTGGTCATCAAAACTTCAGCAAAATTGACTAAGTGTGTGAATAGTCAAAAGATGCATAGGTGATCATACGAGCACACACTCACATGACTTGATGACGAAACGACCAAACCATCCATATACACATGTTCAACATGACTAACTAACAGCGACAAGCATGACAGTCATGGTTGATTGCTCATGATCGAGATGACACTTGTCTGACAATGAATGTCAATCCATTTGTGAGTGTGACAGATGCTTTCATGGTGAACACAACAAACACATACAAAGCAAAGACTTTGATCATAACTAGAACATGGTCGCAAGCATGACTTAGACATCAACATGCATGGACTTGAATGCAATAAACAAGCAAGGCGAATGTAAACACTCACATGACCTCACAGAGTTAATTTGACTGTGTGAAATCATCAAGTGAAACTCTTTAAGGGAGGCTCCGAAATTTGTGCAGGCCAAGATTTTGGAGGGAGGTTGTAGCAACTAGAACAGTGGGTTAATAGGTCCAACAAAATCAATAGCCCATTTATCAAAAGCCAGCAATGTAACTTGTGTTACTAGTGGCTTTTCATCTCTTCTTGAAGGTTTTCTTATGCTTTGGCACATATTATAATCTTTACAGTACTCCTTTACATCTTTGTGTAGTGTAGGCCACCACAATCCTACTCTCAAAATCTTTTGCACAATAGCTTTTCCTACATAATGTTTGCCAATTGTGACCTCATGAGCCTCTATTAGAATAATTTGTATTTCATGCTTAGGAACGTACCTTCATGGTATCGCATCTGGTCCTATGTTATATGAGTGTGCTACTATCAATGAAAAATTAGTTGCCTTCACCACTAATTCTTTCTTCTGATTTGTAGTATATTCCGAGGGAGCCATTTTTGTGTTCAAAAATTGAATAGTGTCTGCAAAATGGTCATATTCAATTATGCTTGTAAATAATTGCACATCATGGAGATTACCTTCTATATTGGTTGGTTCTTGACCTATTCCAACTTTGAAAAATGATCAGGTCTTGCATTTAGTCTTCTTTGTTTAAAAATAATCTCAAAATCATACTCCTAAAATAATAGTAACCGTTTACAAATATTCCCTCTTAAAATAGGCTTATTAACCAAATAATTTAGTGAAGAATGATTTGGAAACATCTTCAAATGTGATCCCAAAAAATAATGTCTAAACTTCTGCAAGGCATTTACCATAGCCAATCCTTCTCTTTTTGTAGTTGTATAAATCCTTTCTTCTTTAGATAGTTTCCTAGTAGCAAAAGCTAAGGCGCAACTGCCATACTTTCCTTAAGTATGTTGAGGCGCTTTTGAAATTTCTCATCCCACTGAAAATTATACCATTATTTAATATTTTCTCCATAGGTACAATAATCTAAGCATATTGATAAAATTCCCGTAATACCCTGTATGACCTAATGTAGTGCAAAGCTATCTCACTGTCTTTGGTCGAGGTAAGTTTACAATGATAGCAATTTTCGTAGGGTCCACCATTAATATTTTCTTGCAAACAATATATTGTCCAAACAATACATTAAGTTTTGAGTGATCTGGTACTGTCTACATGTATCAAGCATAAGTCTTAGACTTCCAACATGTTTGCTTAACAATCCAAATATTGTCCAATCATCAAAATATACTTCTAGAAATTTCTGGATATATTCTTTGAATCTTGGAACCACCACCCTTGAAAATACAACACGGGCATTGTTCAGTCCAAAAGGCATCACTGCGTATTGATATGAACCTCATTCTATAGAAAAGGTAGTCTTATCTCTATCTTCAGGTCAAATTCTAATATGATGATATCCCAAAAATCCATCTGTAAATGAATAAAATTCCTGACCTCCTACATTGTCTAATACTTCATCTATGAAGGGGGTAGGGAAAGGAAAATGTAGGGATGCATGATTCAACTTCCTCAAATCAACATAAATTCTGATTTCTCCTTGAGTTTTCTTTTCTTGTACCACCTTAGGACTTACCCAATCTAATTCTTCCAATGGTTCAATGATTCTTGTTGCTATCATCTGATCCAACTAAACTTTTACTTTCTCCTTATACTTTGGATTCAATATATAAGGTCTTTGCTTGACTGTCTTTCCATTAGGCTTAAGAGGTATCTTCGTAACTCCTAAGTCTCCTACTATACCCTTGAATTATGAAAACTTAGTCAGAAAAAACTCATGATGCTCATGAAGTAATTTCGTAACTTCGTTGACCGTCTCTTCATCCCAATAATCTCCTATAGTTGCGAACTTTGGTTCCTATTTTGATCCTATTTTTACCTTCTTTGTTATATCTGGTATCTCTGGCTCAAGTCCATTTACTTCACGGTATACTTCTGATTCTATTATATCAATGTTACAATGATATTCTTCCTCTTCTGCAATAAGGTTATAGCATTTTAGCGAATGTTCTATTTACAAAGTCCAATCAGGTTACCTACATGTCCTTGAAGCCGAATTTTCAAAAATATTATTTTTAACTATCTGAAGTGTTGATTCTATATATGGATAATAATCTTCAAAACTAAATTTCAATATAAACCCATAAACCATTTCTTCCTAGCTCTTAGTACCATGTTGAAGCTCTGTTTACAAGTAGCAATTCTGAGGAATTGTCTCCAGTATATGAATGAACCCATGCACCCATTCTTTCTATGGAATCTCCTTCCATGCTATAGTACATAAAAAGATATTCTCCCTAGGATTAGTTTCACGATCATATCCCAACTCCATATTTGTGTCTATCTGACCAAATATTATCCACATCAACCTTCGACATTCCTTCCAACCTCCTATATTCTTCTTATGTGTACCCCACCATCTAGCATGAGTAACTTCTAGGGCTATATCCAAAGCTAGCAATATTTGATTTTCTAGAACCTATTCCTTGTAGTCATCAAGAAAACAACTCACATCAGCCAAACCATCATAAGAAGGCAAGCTACATACCTCAGATGTGATGCAATGAATTGATTTAGTAACTCTTGGACAATGACTTGTAGATACTTCATGTAGTCTATTCTGCCAATTCTCCAATTCTTCTTCTGAATCTGATGCACAAGAATTAACAAAATCCTATTACTTTTCTATCAATTGGTAAACATTATCTATATCAATTTCACAATATTCTTATCTCATTGGCTCTGTATACCTCGCTCCTTCTTATAGACCTAGGGGAACAATTACCCTCGTGTTATTCCTTTCGAATATCATCTATCTATTTTTTAGTTTAATTATAGCCATGTTATAAAATGCCCAATCAATTCCAAGCAATGTAGGATAGGCGTTACTATCATCCATAATTTCTATTACTTCAAAGTTAGTCATAGTGTGAACTCCTTTAATGTCGACTATTACACATGATAGTGTTCCTAAGGGGAAGACCTTCTGTTGATTTTCCATCCTTAGCCAAATAGGTGACCATTGAAGCTTTGGCTTACCCATTAGCTCCATGTCTACTTTGTCACAACATTAGCTTCAAATCCCAGGTATAAAATAACTTGATCCATCTCATATTCTCCGATTTGTGCACTAAGCTTCATTTCTCTTCATGTTCTCTGTTGTTGATGCAAATTGTTAACTATGCCCAACTCACTTCATGGTATTTATTTAGATGCGCATCAATTTATCGATTCCTGAAGTCCTTCTATAACCTTTCTATCTCTTAATAACTCCACACACATTTTTAGAAAAGACCTTAAAATACCTACTTGTTATCAGGAAATCTAGTGTTTATGCAGAGCTGCTAGTCCCACCAAGACGGGTAGCTATCTTAGAAACAAACAAATTAAAGTTACTTTCGTTTTCCTTTACGAGAAGTATATAGGAGAAGAGAAAAGAATACCAACCTCAATCTTTCACTTGATTCCTTTCTTGTTCCTTCTCCCCTCTGATGGATCTTTGCCACTCCTTCCTTGATTACTCTGCTTAAAAGAGTACCTGTAAAGTCAAAGTAGCATAATACCTTCAAAGTACAGAGATATACAATCATAAACAATATAGGACCAGATATATATTGACCACACAAATGCATATATCATCAAACATACAAGAATGTGGAGTAAAAATTGAATAGATTTATTGATATAAAGATTAGAAGAGAGGATTACAACCCATTCCCAGCATGAAAGCCCTTCTTCACCTCATGAAAAGCTTAGATCACACAACACTATGATGTTCCACCAGGAAACCAACAACACTTCCTTATAAGATGTAATATTCCAGCCCTTGGATCTCTGGGATGAGGGATCCATATATAGATGATTGCAGGGGGTTAGTCAACTTCTAGAATTTTGATTAGTGTCTTCTCTCTGATAGTTCTTGATTCCACTTGGAGATTGATGATCTCTTACTCATCCCTGGGCGAATTCAGAGAGGCAAGTGTCACAGGAGAAGTTTCTGGAAGATTCCATGATCATCCACCTCGCAAACTGTCACTTCCATTTGTCTACTCTCGCCCATCGTACCATATAGAAGGGCTTTCCAGTATGCATCTCACTTTTTTCATTGAACAGGTGAGATGCATTGCACCCTTAGCACTCAGGAATTTCTATGGTCCAGTTTTGACCAGTTCTGAGCAGTTTTCTGTGGAGAACTTTTGGGAGATGATGTAATCAGCTGACCTTGTTCTTCTAGGGTATGAAACAACACTTTTAGGGACTCAAAACCTCTTGGCTTATGGAAATATGTGATTGGGGTTGCAGTGCCCAAATATGTCTATAACAGTTTCCCCTAAAGCATGAGGTCAAAAATATTTTTATGTCAGGTGAAATGCTTTATCATGAGGATCCAAAGTTTTTCTAACCGGAAGGTGACTTATAATAAGATATAATATTATAAATTATCTTCATAAAATTTTCATGATCTAGCTTAGGGGGGATTTCCCATGCTCAGCTTTATAAATTCATTTTCATGTACATAGGACATGCAATCGTCTGTGTGGCAGACTGATGATTCTGATAGAGCCATCATCCTTTAATCCGGATGATCATCTGTGCAGCAATGATATATATTTGATGTCTTTATTTTCCTAAATATATCGCAGCCTGAATGGATGAAACTAGATTCGGGGTCTTCAAACTCGTCCAATCTTCACCCGAAGTACAAGTCGATCCATGTGAAAAATGTTTTGGAGTCGAACATGGAAAGACATTGCCTGATTACCAGCTAGTGATGTAAGTTTTTAACAGGTGCGAGAGGAATCACCGATAATGATGATGAACCTCAAGGTACTATAGTACAATTCGCATGGTGTGAAAATGGGACTTGGCGTCGTACACCATGCAAAATCTCTCAGTCGAAGGCCATTGATGTAAACTTGTCGCCAGAAGCGAGAAACTTGCCATTGAGGCATGCAAGCTTGAAGGTACTGAAAGGGTTGTTCCTAGGTCGACTTCTTAGATAATGAGCTGATGTCGACAAGAAGTGACCCGTCATAGGATGGCCTTAATGAATCTCACATCTATGACACGGAACGGAGAAAATGACTTTGTGGAGGTGAAAACGATATGATGATACAAGGTTCAGGGTGGTGATCATGAAAGAGTGGAGAGTGAATGTATTGGAGAGGATGAGACACAAGATGGGTTGGTGAATTCTCTGAGCGACTTCTCTTAAACATATCGGCGACACTGAGATGGGTTGGTAGCATTAACCCCAAAGATAGATGGTACGGTGGACCAATTTTAGTATGACTGGTGAACGGAATAACCCAACCCAACTCAATCATGGTGATGGAGTGAAAGTGTCATGTTCAAGAGCGACTTGCTACCAATAAATTTTCTTCAAGTTTTCTTCCCAATTTTCCCCAGTCATTTCTAACCAGTACCTTTTTATTTTTATCAAGCTTGAGGAGGATAAAATATGCTTGTTCTATAATTCGCCCTTCAGGCAAACCCGTCGCTATGTTTTAACAAGCCTAGTGACAGTGAAACTTGTTCTTGTCTCTATGGACAAGTTTGTTGCTATTGGTTTTAACAAGTTTAATGAAAAAGACAACTCAGTCCTTTTTCAATTTTAGAGAGTCTGAAAAGGGACGGAAAAGGAAACTCTAGTAATCCTTTTTTGTCATATAATCCCTTAAGTCCGAAAAAGTATAAAACAATACGAAAGGGATGAATTTTCGATAGTTTTAATGAGCCGAACAAAACAAGCACTCGATCTTTTTGCGTAATAATCCCTCAAGTCCAAAAAGATTAAAATCTAGAGGAGGGATAGCACTTTCGATAGATTTAATGAGCGAGAAAGGCCAATTGCTCAACAATCTTTTCATATTTTACGAGTCAGATGAAAATAGCTTAAAGGAGACTCGTTTTTGAGGAACGAGTGATATTTTCGGGTAGCAGTTGATTCCAGGTAAGGTTTGGAATTTTCCAATCATGGCAGTGTCACAAGGATGGCTAACAGTATCACTGATCGCAGATGTTCCTCAAAAGGGGTAAACAATCAAATGGAGGCATATGATCAGCTAAAACGGAGTGGAGGTGTGTTACCGGGAATAGTGTCCACTCGGATACTGCTATTCCCACTAAGATTGGTAGCTATCTTAGAAACAAACAAGTAAAGTCTAGTTTCGCTTTCCTTTATGAAAATAGATAAGAGTGGAACGAAGGAGACCAACCTCAGTCTTGTGCTTGATTTCCTTGTTTGATTCCTCTCCTTCCTGATAGAGCTTTGCCGCTTCTTCTTCATCTGCCCAGCTCCAAAGAGCACCTGTGGAATCACAACAACATACTACTATCGAAGAAAAAAGATCTATATTCATAAATAACACATGACCAGATGTGTGTTAACCATACAAATGCATATATAATGAAACATACAAGAATATGGACGAAAACTTGAATAGATTTATTAAGATGAAAAGTAGAAAGAGGATTACAACCATATGTTCTGACCTAGCATCATCCTCTAGAAAGAAAGCCCTTCTTCACCTCAAGTAAAGCTTAGATCACCCAACACTATGAAATTACACCAGAAAACCAACAGAACTTCTCTACAAGATACAAGATTCCAGCCTCTGGATCTCTGTGATGAGAAATCCATATATAGATGATTGTAGGGGGGTGAGTCATCTTCTAGGGTCTCTATTAGTGTCCTCTCTCTGATATTTCCTTATTCCACTTGGATAATGATGATCTCTTACTCATCCCTGGTCGAAAACAGAGAGGCAAGTGTCAGAGGGGAAGCTTCTTGAAGATTCCATGATCTTCCACCTCGCAATTTGTCCCTGCCATTTGTCTATTCCTGACCATCGCACCCTACAAAGGGGCCATTCAGTATGCATCACACCTTGTACACTGGGAAAGTGATATGCATTGCACCCTCTGCATTGGGTTTTTAGTATGGTCCAGTTTTAACCATTTATGAGCAGTTTTTAGTGGAGAACTTCTGGGAGATGATGTAATCAGCTGACCTTATTCCTTTAGGCAGTGAAGCAACACTTTTAGGGACTTAGGAGCCCTTAGTTTATGGACATTTATGATTGGGGTTGAAGTGCCCAAATGTCTATAACAGTTGCCCCCTAAAGCATGAGGTCGTTAATCTTTTTTATGTCGGGTGAAATGCTTTACCATGAGGATCCAAAGTTTTTTCAAGCTGGGAGGCGACCTGTAATAAGATACAATACAATACATTATCTTGACAAAATTTTTCATGATCTAGCTAAGGCGAGCATTCCCATGCTCAGCTTTATAAATTCATTTTCATGTACATAGGACAGACAACCGTTTGTGTGGCAGACTGATGATTTGGACTCATCATCCTTTGATTTGGATGATCATCTGTTTGGCAATGATGTACATTTGATGTGTTTATATTCCTGAATATATCACAGCCCGGATGGATGAAACTAGATCCAGGGTCTTCAAAACTTGTTCAATCTTAATTCGGAGTACAAGTCAATCCATGTGAAAAATGTTCTGGAGTCGAACATGGAAAGACATTGCCTGATTACCAACTAATGATGTAAGTTGTTAACAAGCGTGAGAGGAATCACCAATAATGACAATGACCCTCAAGGTACTACAGTACAATTCGTGTGGTGTGAAAAGGGACTTGGTGTTAAACACCACGCAAAATCTCTTGGTCAAAGGCCATTAATGTAAACTTGTCGCCGAAAGTGAGAAACTTGCCATTAAGGCATGCAAGCTTCAAAGTACTGAAAGGGTTGTTCCTAAGTCAACTTCTTGGATAATGAGCTGATGTTGACAAGAAGTGACCCATTGCAGGAGGGCCTTAATGAATCCCACATCAACGACACGGAATGAAGTAAATGATTTTGGAGATGAAAACAATCTGACGACATAGGGTTCAGGGTGGTGGTCATGAAAGGATGGAGCATGAATGTATTGTAGTGGGTGAGACACAGGCGAATTGTCTGAATGAATTCTCTTGAACATATCGGTGATACTGACGATGGATTGGTAGCGTTAACCCCAAAGATGGATGGTGTGATGGACCAATGGTATGACCAGTGAATGGAACAACCGAACCTAGCTTGGATGCGGAAGGAAAGTGTCATGTTCAAGAGCGACTTGCTACCAATAAAGCTTTTTCAAGTTTTCTTCCCAATTTTCCCCAGTCATTGCTGACCAACACCTCTTTATTTTTGTCAAGCTTGAGGAGGATAACATATTCTTGTTATATAATCCGCCCTTTGGGTGAACCTGTCGCTATATTTTAGCGAGCCTAGCGAGAGTGAAACTCGTTCTCGTCCATTTCGATGAGTTTGTCACTATTCGATTTTAACGAGTTTAACGACAAAGATAACTTGGTCCTTTTCAATTTTAGAGAGTCTGAAAGGGATGGAAAGGAGACTCCAAAGATTATTTTTCATCATATAATCCCTTAAGTCTGAAAAAGTGTAAAATAATACGAAAGGGATGAATTTTCGATGGTTTTAACAAGCCGAACAAGACAAGCGCTCGATATTTTTGTGTAATAATCCCTCAAATCCAAAAAGATTAAAATCTAGAGGAGGGATAGCACTTCCGATGACTTTAACGAGCCGGAGAGGCCAATCGATCGGAAATTTTTCATATTTTATGAGTCAGTTGAAAAGAGCTTAAAGGAGACTCGTTTTCGAGGAACGAGTGATGATTTTAGGTAGTAGCTGATTCCAGGTAAGGTTTGGAATTCTCCAATCATGGGAGTGTCACAAGGATGGCTAATAGAATCACTCTTTGTAGATGTTCCTCGAAAGGGTAAACAATCATATGGAGGTGAATGATTGGCTTAAAATAGAGTGGAGGTGATGATGAGAACACGACCAAGGCTCAGAAGCTGGCGATAAGGCATTCACAATGGTTATTTACCGGTTCATTTTTTAATTAGATTAAACTTTGGGGGAAACATTTGCTCATGACATATGTTTATTTTTTAACGAGCTTGAACTATGTGCTAAAACATCTCATGGGGGGTTTATTTTTTAACGAGCTTGAATCCTACGGTAACACTGCTCGCTAGTCATATGATAAGGATGTCTCATTGAAGATGCCATTTCGAAGGGGCTTGCACCTTTTGAAGCTTTGCCCCGGATCCTTTCTTTATGCAAGCTAGGAAACGACCAGCCTTACGAGTTTAAAGGGTTAGAGGTCCTACAAATTTAAAAAATAAATAGTCACTCTTCGCTTGCATGCGGAAAGGTTTTCATGCCCCCAGGTATAGCGAAAAATTCCCAGGTTAACATGAAAGTTCCCTGTGTAGCAAACAAAATTCTTCCTTGGCGATGTCTACTGAAATAGAAAAATGTGAGTGGTGCAGATGCATGCCACTCACATAACTTTAATGAAGGTATCTTATTCTAGCCTAATCCCATTTTCCTGTGAGGATGGGTGTGTCAGAATAGTCATATATCCCCCATGGAAACCCACTCTATACCAAAGGTTTTCTTGCCGGAACAGACCAGGGTGCATGCCCCCTGGGTTTCAATCAAATCCTCCTGAATCGCTCGCGCTTGTTAGGTGGACGGACTGGAGATTGAGGAGACATTCCTTGCATGAAAAGACCATTTATGGATGGCATTTGATTATTTGCGATGTATGAACCGGGGAATGACATTTGGTTTGGGAGCTTGACCATTCTACCTTCGTGCGGAAAACACATTACTCTAAAGAGTGAGGAGACGATGGCTCCCACACAATAAATATAGTCACGTAGAAGGAGTAGATTATAATCCAAGGGTCCTTGAACTACCATCACATTCATGTGAATGGTTTTCCTTCTCAAAGTAATGGGTACATTTGGAAGGATCCCTAAAGGTCGACTGGTTCCTTTTTCAAAGCCTGCCAGATTTCTCATTTCAGGCAAAAGCGATGGCGAACCAAGCACTTTCCAAGTAGTTGAGGAAAGGATACTCATAGAAGCCCCTTCATCGATGGTGGTACCATCCATGACCATTTTGTGAGCTTGTACAATGATTTGAAATGGTACACTCGCTGGTAAACAGGGTCTGCCTAGTAGATTCCAGTCGAAGGAAACGACTAGGTTGCTTGGAGGTGGGACCGAATAGACGATCGGGTATGACTCTGATGTACTTCCTTCCTGTGATCAAGGAACGGGTGGACTGCCCCCCAAGTTCATCGGAGTCCGTGTTTATGAAAAGAATTTGAAGGGTGTCATTCTCTTTCTCTTCAGTGATGGTATCATTCGAAGATGAACACTCTGAAGGCAAGACCAGGTCAACTGCTATCTCGACCTTTTTACTTTCGTCTGGTATGGATTCAGAGGGTTCATTTTCAATGATAGATGCTTCGGTCAACCACATTGATGGGTCATCCGGATTTTCAACCAGTGGTGGGCTTGGCAAGAGTTTTTTATATCCAGGAGGCAGCCGTAGCGGTGAGGCAGGACTGTTATCCAAAACTCTTTTAGCTTCATCAAGGAAGGGACAATGGTGGATGGCATGATTTCCTTCACACAATTCACAAGGAAATTTGGGATTCCTTTTCTATCCATGTGCTTAACTTTCACTAGTTCATGGTGTGCGTTCAACATGATCATTAGAGGTTGACGCCACGGGATTGTGCAAACGAGGAGACCAATCCCTTAGGATCCATGGGATGTAGGGACAATCTCGGTGATAGTGGTCTCCATTGCAAATGACACAAGGAGATTTAGGTTTAGATGGTGCGGTGTGAGGATTTTCGCTAGATGACGCTTGGTTGCCCCTTTCAATTTTGGTTCCTTTTTCTTTTTTTCCTTTTTCTCTTTCTACTTCTTCTTCTTCTCATTTACTTGATTGTTAGCTTTATCAGCTTTATCAAGTGAAGAGGAAGGAGGAGAGGGAGAATCAAATGAAGTAGAAGGTTGGGAGGCAATTCAGGTGTCATCTAGTTGCTGACTAGACTGTTCAGGAATTACGAGATTCTGAACGACAAAGGTAGAGAAGAGCCAGATAGGCAAACCAATTTTCAACCCTGGAAGTGACAATGTGGCCATATGGGGTGCACCAACATCTCCCCAAGAGGAGAAGGGACTAGGATTTCCACCAAGGGGAAATCCTTGGTTGTTGACTCCATTTTTCTCAACCTAAAGACCAACGGGGGAATTTGTGATGTTTTTAAGATTAAATAAATTTTAGACGCTTGACACAACTTGTTTTTCAATTTTAAAGAGTCAAGAAAAACAAAATATGACTCTAGTCACTTTTTGATTTTATTGAGCTGAAGTGACAATGTTTAGAGTACCTTCTTTAAGGAGTCCAAAAAGGAGAAAATGACTTCTCTTAGAGATCTAGGCAGAGGGGATTACCAAACCAATCGCAAACTGCAGAATACTTTTTATGTATGGCATCATTCTTTCCTGAGTGTTCAGTGCCTTGTGTTGATAGGGTGGCGACACGGGTTCCTAAAGGAAAAGGATGCAGCCATTTTGGTTCCCAATTATACCGACGGTACGTGGGAGCACAGTCTACTGGCACTGCCTCTAGGTGGAGGAATCACCCAACCAACAATGAAAACAACAGTTACTAGGTTTTACGATGCCAGAATATGTCTCTAGCCTAGACCTCTAGATGTTGTGTGTTAGGTTCCAAAGCGTTGTTAGATTCATTAAATTTATTTTAAGTTGATCTTGCTTAAAATTTTCTTTTCAGGTTCACCGTGTGATGTGTATACAATTCCTAAAATGCAGTCTAAGATGATAAAAAAATGTTTAATCCTCTTTTGGCAATGAAAATCCTAGCTACTAAGGAAAGAAAGTTAAGAATCTTTTAGCAAAGAGCACAGAGCACACGCTAAATACACCGTCTTAAATCAAGCCAAGCAGTCTAAATGCAAATGCACATGCATTTATTTGTTTTCAGCCTTCTTAATGTATGAATGATGATAAGAAAGCTATGTGCAAATCTAAATGATTTTCAAAGTGACAATACTCAACAAATTTCTTTTCAAAATGAGGTGAAGGTAAGAGAGACACTTTGCGATTTCGAAATGAAAATTGCTTTTCGACACTTTAAAAATACTAATTCAAATCATATACAACAGTAATTGTATAATCGAATATCAATAACAATGGGATTGTCTTCTATGACTAAAAACGACAGCTACGACACTTTCAGATCAAGAAACGATAGTTCGACTATGCTACTTTTTTGCAAAAGAGAACTAAAAATGGCACACAATACATAAAAAAACTTACAGTTCTTTGCACTATGGAGGCGGAATAATGTAAGAAAAGGGGGTTATCACAAAGATACACTGACCACAGACAGCAAAATCCTGAGTAGGACTGAAAACAGTGAGGAAAAACCAAAGTCTGAGGGTCAAGTTAACCTTCCCTGACCATTGCACCTATCACACAGTGAATTCAGTATGCATTGCACCTACTGCACTCGGGAAGTCCGATGCATACAGACTGCCTTGAAGGCAGGGTGCGATAGTACTAGTGCAGACTTTAACGAGTTTTTACTCACAATTTGCAATTCAATTCAGGGATTTAGGCCGAGTAAGTGATGTTCAGTATATGTAAATCACAAGGGTTGATCTAAGGAGGTTATTATAGCCACGACTTAGGGCAATTAGACTGTTTGCAGATCGATTGTTTAAATCACAAACAAAACCCAGAGATAGACTGAAGTAACATTGATCTACTTTGTATTTGTATAACAAATGCAGTTCGAAGGCTAGCTGGCTTGGCTTCAGGCTCCGTCTCTAAGTTTATAAAAGAAACATAGATAGGCTAACAAACAATCTAGTCGCTCCCTAGTATGGTCGCCATTTTGTTACCGTCAATAGTGTGCACTCAGATACTTCTATTCCCACTAAGACTAGTAGGTATCTTAGAAACAAACAAGTAAAGTCTACTTTTGCTTTCCTTTATGAAAGTAGATAAGAGTGGAATGAAGGAGTCCAACCTCAATTTTGCACTTGATTTCCTAGTTTGATTCCTGTCCTTCATGATAGAGCTTTGCCACTTCTTCTTCATCTACCCAGCGTCAAAGAGCACCTGTGGAATCATAGCAACATACTACTGTCGAAGAACAAAGATCTATATTCATAAATAACACATGACCAGATGTGCGTTAACCATACAAATGCATATATAATGAAACATACAAGAATATGGAGGAAAACTTGAATAACTTTATTAAGATGAAAAGTAGCAAGAGGATTACAACCATATGTTCTGACCTAGCATCATCCTCCAACAAGAAAGCCCTTCTTCACCTCAAGTAAATCTTAGATCACCCAACACTATGAAATTACACCAGAAAGCCAGCAACACTTCTCTACAAGATACAAAATTCTAGCCTCTGGATCTCTGTGATGAGGGATCCATATATAGATGATTGTAGGGAGGTGATTCATCTTCTAGGACCTTGATTAGTGTCCTGTCTCTAATAGTTCTCGATTCCACTTGGAGAATGATGATCTCTTACTCATCCCTGGTCGAAAACGGAGAGGCAAGTGTCAGAGGGGAAGCTTCTTGAAGATTCCATGATCTTCCACCTCGCAATTTGTCCCTACCATTTGTCCATTCCCGACCATCGCACCCTACAGAGGGGCCATTCAGTATGCATCGCACCTTGTACACTGGGAAAGTGATATACATCGCACCCTCTGCACTAGGTTTTCAGTATGGTCCATTTTTGACCATTTATGAGTAGTTTTTAGTGAAGAACTTCTGGGAGATGATGTAATCAGCTGACCTTGTTCCTTTAGGAAGTGAAGCAACACTTTTAGGGACTTAGGAGCCCTCAGTTTATGGACATTTATGATTGGGGTTGTAGTGCCAAAAATGTCTATAACAAGGTGATGGTAAGAACACGACGAGGGCTCAAAAGCTTATGCTAATGCATTCGCATTGGTTATTTACCCAAGGTTGGTTCATTTTTTAATGAGCTTAAACTTTGGGGGAACATTTGCTCATTGCTTAGGTTTAATTTTTAACGAGCTTGAACTTTTCATAAAAACTGCTCGTGATAATGGTCATTGATATTCGACCCATCGTTAACACTATGTTCTTTTGATGGTCGTACTACCTATTCAATTGCTCCATCAAATTGATTAGAAATGAGAATGCATGCTTGAAAAATGAGTTAAAACACTAATACCATACTCGAATTACATGAAAAGTAACTTAAAAGTAGTTTTTTACCCCTCATTTTACCATTTCATTTGAGCTTGAGATTGTTGGAGCTTGGAGGTGTTTTCCCCCTTGATTTTCACTAGCCGATTCTTGGAGATTTTGTGGAAAATTCTTGGCACCGTCTAGACCAGGTACGAGCTAAACCTGTGCTCTTCAGTTGCATTCTTTCCTTTTTTAATTCTAAGGATGTTTCTATGCGTTTCTAAGCCTCTGGGGTTTGAACAATTCGTTCTGCCCCCCTTGCACCCTGTGTATATTGAAAGGTGCGATGCATACTAGGCTGGCCATTGGCCAGTTAGTATTCATCTCACCCAGTACACAACTGGGGTGCAATGGACGCAAGGAAGGAAACTTGTGCACTGTTTTTTCATGGAAATTTTTCCTGTTTTTGCAAAATCAGGATCCTGACTCTTCTCTTGTTTTTTTTTTAGAGATTCATCGGAGCAAAATGGTTGTTACATGGCGAGAAAATGAGCATGAAGAAGAGGACATGGTTGCTTTACACGATCCAAGTACGGTAACTACATTGCGGAACTGTGGTTTGCTCAAGTTCTTTCACATATCTAGCATGAGGCAACAAATCAACTTGTTGCAATATTTCCTTGATGCATGAGATCCTACCAACCAGGTGTTCCAGATCAGAGGTGAATCCATCCCCTTGACTATTGTGGACATCTACTTTTTGATTGGTTTATTGAGGCGTGGTGCCCCTCTCTCGCTATCAGGTTCCACCCATGGGGACGAATCCATGAGGGATTATATTTGCCGATACTATAGAGAAGGATCTCAACCGAGCAGGGACGGCAAGATCAACTTCTGAGATGTCACTAACCGGTCCTTGAGGACCATCTTGTTCACCTTTGCTAGACTGGCTGGTAGTGTGGCTGTTCACTTGGCCAACAATTCCTATATGCAATATGCCTTCGAATGCCTTGAACCGAAGGTATTCAACTGGTGTGATGTAGTAATTCCAGTGATAAAAGAACAACTTACCAAGGTGAAAAATTGACGATCTAAGAACTTTGTCTATGGTTCCATTTTGACCACTTTCACCTTGGAGAAGATCCCACTAATGCAGGCGCAATACATTTCACTTGGTTTGCCGCCACCGACTGAGCCACATATGTAGGGATGGGTTGACCTAATGGATGGACATGTTGGTCAACCACAAGTTTCTTTCTCTGATGCCTTCTTCGAGTGGTTCAACCATCAGGCGATGGTTTATTCTAAGTGTTCATATGCTGGTATGGATTTTCAGGGTGACCCATATTTGGTGCTGTCGGCTGGCGAGCAGTGGAGTGTTATAGGTAAACTTTCTAATCATATCCCTGTTTATTGCTTTTATAATGTTCCTGTGCTTTCTTTTATCAAGACTAATCAAAACTCATGTGCCCATGCAGATATCGGACCGGTGCGACCAGCAGTGTGACTGAGAATACCAACTGTCGTTCTAGTAGGAAAGGCTATAGGGAGGGTTGTACTTCATGACCTAGATGTGGCTGAGACTCTTGTAGCATTGCAAGATCAAATAGAAGGCCTCACTCTTGATATCCCGGATGTGAGGACTAACAAGCTGCCTCTGAGATTACAGCGACATACCATTGGTGTGCCACGTCGATGGACTAGGCTTTTACGCATGATTGCACAAGCGGTGACTTATTATCACCAGCACCATTAGACTACGGTGCCCCCTAGAATTTTGAGTTTTTGGGTCATTTGACCGATTTTGTCTTGGACATAGAACAGTATGTGTAAACCATAAATATTTTATATATATTTTTTATTTTCAGAGCTTTATTTTGGTTAAGTTACATGATCCTGATGCAGATATTGATGAAATGCTTTTCTTTTATAAATGTCACAAATGTCTATCTAACACATAATTTGCCAATGAACCTTTTAATGCGTTTAAATTTATGGAAATATGTTGATATTTGACAGAATTGAACTATCTTTCCAAAATCTTGACCCTTAGGAACATGCGATAGATAGCTAGATTCCACATAGAATAGATACCAGTGAGCTATAGAATGACGAGCTATGAATCCAGCCTGACGACAAGTTGGTGTATGCCACACACGATGGCATCAGAGAGTTCTATCAACGCATTGTATTTAGTGGTTTTTTTCGTTGATCGACTAATACACACCCCTATGAAACTCACTAACTTGCCGCTTGGATAAAAGATGGCCCAAGTTGCGGAAGATAGGTTCCACGAACTACAACTCACTCCGTCGACATATCCAACAAATGATTCCAATAGGTTTGACATTTGCAACAAATTTAAAAGTGGATTACCTAACCAAAACAATTACTCTTAGCGAAAAAAAAAAATGTAACAAAAGCATAGGTGTTACTATATTGAGTTAAGCATAGTAACTCTTAAGGTACAACTCGTTGTGCGGTTGTGCTAGTGGAATCCCATCATAATCCACTCACTCGTAGGCTCCTTTTGCTAATACCCACTTAACAATATAGGGGCCCATCCATAAAGACTTGAACTTACTTGCTCCCAACTTATCGGACTCCTGGTCATAAAGTAAGACCAAGTCACCTTCTAAGAAGATAGGGGGTTTGACATTCTTGTCAAACTGCGCCTTCACTCATTTCTTATGGGCTTCATTAGCCAAGGTGACATCACGACGGGTTTCATCCAGTTGGATTAATTCCAAGAAACGAGCCTCCTCTTCTCAAGTTTCCGAGAGAAGGTCGACTGCGAGCTTGAGGGATAAGATTTCGCACTGAACTAGTAAGATTGCTTCCAGACCATAAACTAGCTGAAAGGGTGTAAACTCGGTCACATTCCTCATCGATGTCTAGTATGCCCACAAGGCTGAGTAAAGGATCAGGTGCCAACTCCATTTATGGGCTCCAATAATCCTTTGCAACATGCGCTTCAAGATTTTGTTGATTGCCTCAACTTGTTCGTTAGCTTGCGGATAATATGGAGTAGAGTTGTCATGGAACAATCCTAATTTGGCAGCCAACTCAACCATCATGTGATTGTGGAAATGTGATCCATGATTTTTCACTATAGCTTGTGGAACACTGAATCTGGAAACTACAGGATTGAAAAAGAAAAGAGCAGTTGTTTCACCACTCTTGTTTAATGTAGGCATCACCTCAGCCCATTTCATAAAATAGTCAACTGCGACTATGATATACCCATGCCCCCCGGCCGAGGTGGGTTTACACATCATAAAATCTATGGCCCATTTGGCGAATGGCCCAACAACAGATACTGGTTGCAGAGGTGTGGGTAGAATTTTGGTTTTGCGATCGAAGATTTGACAAGCATGGCAACTTCTGACTGCAGTTATGCACTCCTTGAACATTGTTGTCCAGAAGTGCCCTGCTTGTAAAATATTTTCTGTTGTAAAGTAATCAGATTGATGCCCTCCACATGCACCTGAATGACAAACATTTAGGACATTGTTTGGCCTCCTCATGGGCGAGGCACCTCCACAGAACTGTATCGATACCACAATGGTAAAGTGTATCACTGACGTCATGTAGTCTTTTGCTTGGTATCGAGTACGTCGTTGTTATGAACGAGAGGTATTAGAGCTATATGTTTGGTTCTGGAGATAGATGATTATATATCCATACCATGGATCGCCTGAAGATATTAGAAACAAAAATTCATCCACGATTGTTGTATTGAATCGTTGGACGACGATGGGAGATCGCACAGTAACTCCGCGAAAACCAGGGCTTTCTTTGATTTGGATTTTACGAATTCCAGATCAAACTCTTGCACAATTACTATCCATTTGGAATATTTACCCCCTAGTAACTGTCGCGACAAGATATAAGTCATGGGGTTGCAATATGACAAAATGGTAGTTTTGCGAAAGAGGATATAGTGTCGAAATCTCTGTATCGCTTGAAATGCTACAAGAGCCAACTTTTCAACGTAGGAGTACTTGGTTTCTATATCATTTAAGTTTCGACTTAAATAATAAATAGGATGTTTTATTCCATTATCTTCTTGAACTAAAACCATTGCTATGGTCGTATCTACTGCAGCCAGATACAGGTTAAAGCCTTTTCAATAATCAGGAGCATACACTAACGATGCTTTTATTAGGATTCCTCTAAAGCATCAAAGAAAGCTTGCGCGACCTAATCCCAGATGAAGGGTACTTCTTTTTTCATCAGATGAGTATAAACTTTAGCAAGTTTGACCTAATTTGGAATGAACCTCCTTAGAAAGTTTGCTTTCCCTTGGAGTTTCTGAATCTGAAGCAAATTTGAAGGTGGAGGCAAATCAATGATTTCCTGAACCTTACAGGGGTCAAGACGAATCCCGTCCTTTGAAACTACAAAGCCAAGTAAATGACTAGAATCGACACAAAACAGACATTTGTGTGGATTGAGTCGTATCTTGTAGTGTCGGCAATGTAGAAATATCGCTCTCAAATACTGCGGATGATCGGTCCACTTTCGCGAATGAGCCGGAAGATCGTTGAGATATGGTTGAATGATGTTTTTGATGTCATGGAAGGCATAATTCATTACCCTCTGAAAGGTTTCCCCTCTGTTCTTTAAACCAAAAGGTAACTTGCGGTATGTGAATGTGCCCCACGGACAAATAAATGCAGTCTTTGACTGGTCCTGTCGAAAGATATTTATTTGATTATACCTAGAAAATCCATCCATAAATGAAAAGATTTCACATCTAGTGCATTCATCAATTATCTGGTCAATGAAGGGTGTAGGGTAGTTTTCCTTTGGAAAAGCTTGATTTACATCCCTATAATCAAAGCACACTCTAATCATTCCTTGCTTTTTCATTACAGGGACCATATTTGATACCCAATCGGTTAGAAGAATGGGGTAAATGAAACCAGCATGGAGAAGTTTTTCAACTTTTGCTTTGATGGCAGTGGCTTTGTTTGGGTACACTTGCAGAAGCCATTGTCATACTGGTTTCACATCTGGATACATCTTAATTTCGTGTTCAACTATACTCGAGTTAATGTCTGGCATTTCTTCATATGACAAAGAAAAGACATCTATGAACTCACGAAATAGAGCGTGATATACTTCCAGTTCTGAAGAAGAACAATATTTGCCGACATGAATATTTTGTACAACATTTGGTTTAGTCGAGATATTTATGGCGATATTTTCTTCAATATTGGACAGGTTTCACTCAGAATCCACTATATTTACAATATTCGATAGGAAATCAAATACTAAGGGATGATCAAGGTCATTGGAACAATCTTCTTTATAATCTGGAAGATGGGAATGATGGTGGTAATATTTCCATGGTGCCCCGTCAATCATCATTGACTGAACAATTCCTTCGTCTGTAGAATGTACATGCGACCAAGGATCTGAAGAGGTAGCATATTCCTTAACCTATCTATCCAAACGCTTGATGAGCGTTGATTTGGGTTCACCTCCCATGCTGAAAAAATTGATTGCTACAATATTTCTATTGGGCTTGGAGGCAAAACCTCATGATGGTCCATGCTAACATCGTGATCGGATACCTTTTGGATAGAAGACACCATATTGCAGGTTCCCACTGTGGCCACTTCTGCCATATTGTTTGGAGGTAGTAGGGAAAAGGTACCCATCAATGTCAGGTCATTTAGTAGGCCTACTCCGATATTTTTAAGTGACTGAGAGCTCTCATGGATCATCGGAATGCTTCCCGTAACTTGTGAACTGTTGGGGAGAAACGTTTATTGGTTGATGATTGTAATTCCTCCTTGGAAAGGAAATGCAATCTTTCTGAAGTATTCCAACACAACAATGGCCATAACATATATCCAGGGCCTTCCCAGTAGGATGTTGTAATTGAGGTTTCCGTAGATAACTTCAACATCAATTTCTACTGTCTTGCCCTCCAATTCGACTTGCAAGTTACTTAAAATCCTGTATGGAGTGTATGTTCGTCCATCAAATGCTTTTAACATCGTTGATGATCATGAAAAGGGTGGTGAGCCCAAAGTTTTCCAGCAACTCATCGACATAATACATGTACATGCTCCCTCATCAATAATCATTCGATGAATGGTTTCGTTGAGGGCATTCACTGGAATAAGGAAAGCAAGTTGAGCTGGTAATTGAGGGTCATATACTTTATGATTAAATGTCACAAGATTGGAATCCGTTGGTCCAATCCCACCTATCGTTGATAATAGAGTCTGCTTCTGGGAGGGGCAATTTTGCAGTACCTCAAGTGTCGACAAAGCGGATGGCAATTGGGCGAGGTTCTCTACTATATTATAATTTTGTGCTTCTCTGGCACGAGGATTAAATGTAGATTTGTGTACTACTCCCTTTGGCAGCTTTATCGTTAGCTCAGGAATGATGTGTGGCACAACTTCAGTTGAAGTTGTTGTCGAACTACTAGGTTGATCAGTAGCCTTGTTGTTCGACAACTGTGGATTCCCATAATCTTTATTCCTTGTCGATATTAAAGCATCATTTTTCTGTTTCGAAATGGAAAACATAAGCACTTGGGATGGGGAAGCATTGTCACTAGCAACCAGATTAGTTCCTAGGTTTGGAAATGGATCTGTCAAGACTGCTGAGGTTTTCGAATTCTTTAAGAGTTTCCTAAGCTCAACTTTATGTGGATAGTCTCTCATCCAATGATCCTCATCGCATATAAAGCATGGATGATTTGGTTTCCTCTCTCCAGAAGGGTTTGCAGAAGATTTTTTAGGAGATGACTCCTCTTGTTTCTTCTTTTTCCCTTTCTTTTTCTTCTTACCCCTTGGCTGCTTTGGTTCTTTGCCTTTGTCAGTTGACACGGCATTTACCTCCAAGGCGAGAATTTCTCCATTTTTCATTTTGATTAGAAACTCTATGAGCTTTCTTTGATGTAGCCTTTATGGTTTTCGTGCTAGTTGTACCTATCACACCATTGCCAGCATGAGAGTCTTTGTTTAATTTAGGAGGAGGAGGAATGGAAAATTCCAGTCTAGGAGCATCAAGGATTTTGTCATAGAGCATGCCAGACTGAGTATAGATCAAGTCTAGATATTGCGCACGAGCAATGACTTTCTCTTCACTGACAACCCCTCCCTTTGCCACATCTTCTGTGATAAAAGGTAATAATGACTTAATAAACCATTCAGCTAGCAGCTAATCAGGAACATATGTTTTACCGTTCTACGACGATGTCGCCACTCATGAATATGATCAGATATGTGAATGGTTGTCATCTGTTTGAAATTGGTAAGAAGCTCTGTTCCTGTCTCATACCTTATTGGTAATTGAAAATGGGTTAAAAAGGTTGTGGCAAGGGTGTTGAAGTTATCAAATGAAGCTCTAGGCAATTCAATGTACCATTTTGCTGCTGGACCAGTTAACGTTCGCTGAAAGAGGCAAAGCCTAATCGAATCATCATTTAGAGTGTTGGATGAACACCACAAATGAAAGGTCATCACATGATTCGATGGGTCTTCACCCGGATTTCCATTAAATTTAGGAATATCTGATGGAAGTTTATGAGGAATCATCGGCCACCTAGGGGCATAAGCAATTGGATCATTTGTTAGCCAATTAGATCCAGTAACTCCAAACTCACCACGAAGGGAAACTATTAATTCAGGTTCGGGAAAGCATACCTAGGATAAGATGGAATTGCTTGAGCAATGGGTCTTTTCATACCAGCATAATGCATTTGATGTTGATAAATTTGGTAAGTTTGATGGGCATAACCACTATGAAATGATTGATGTTGATTGTTTTGAATATACGACTGCCCATTACATGGAGAGATTTTTTGCTCAGCTCCTTGGTAAACTTGTTGGAATTGCGGTTGTTGAAATTGCACCAGCCATGGTTGTGAAACCATTTGCTGTTGTCCAATACTGGCTATTTGACCAAGATGAGGGGTAATAGTACCCATTTGAACCTGGGTGGCTCCGTCTAGGGAGCCACTAATTGGTGATTGCAGCTGTGTCGTGGAGACAGGAGGCTGTTGTATTATAACCTGAGAAACTTGAGGTTGGCATACAATAGGAAAGGCTTGTACTTGCGACACTGTCACAATGGCTGGTGTAGTGGGGATATTTGACACGGGTAGGCTTTGTTGCATCGAGTATACAACTCTTGGTTGTTGAGGCAGTATTGGCACCCAACCGCTCGATGTAATTCCAGCGTGACCCGAATTTTGTTGCGAACTCCCATATGGTTGTTCACCTAGAGGAAGCAATAAAAGGGCATATTGCCCCCCATATGGTAGCAATCTAGTGCTCAAAGGAATGATTAGCCTTTGGGGACCGGACTGCCCAAATTGATACTATTGTGAAGGATCAATTTGTTGAGACTCAACATAAGAGATTCTGGATATTATTCCGGACGAACAAACGAGAATAGACCATACTGTCGAAAAAGTCCCTGGATGGACTCCATCTAGCGGCTGAGAGCTAGTTGGGACAGATGGTACGCTGATGAACATTATTGGAGTAGTAGTAGGAGGTTCCACTGCTACTACGTCAGATGACACAGTCCTAGATGTCGACGGTTGTTCAGACATATCTAGTCTATCGAAAAGATTTCCTAGTGAGTCTACAGGAACTTGCGATGAAGGGAGACTAACTTCTTATGAAGAAGGATATAGAGTGATCCCAACTCCAAAATGCGATGGAGTACTGGATGGACGATATTCCACAATATCTTCTATAGCAATCAATCCAGGTGGGAGAGGTAGACCGTCAGGTTCGTAAAATATTTCTGGTGCCGAAGAAAGTATAGACTCTACAGCGATAGTAGTTGGAGGGGTAACACCTTCCAAATCAGCTGTAGATGGAGCTGGCTCATGAATAGAAGAATTTTCTGTTACACTAGGATCAGTTCTAATGTCCTCTTGTGGCAGCAGAACTTCTTCTGTAAAGGTAGGGGTCCCAGAAATGGTTGGAGTAACCGGAGTCCCTGAGGATGTTGGAACACAAGTTCCAAGCAAACCAGGGGACTTTGACCCAGTTAAACGAGTTCGCTTTGTCCGGAATGGTTTTGTTTCCAAAGTAAAGATGGTTGACTCGTTAATCTCTGTGAACGATGGGGTTTCGAATGACTTTCTTCCACGATTGCAGATTACTCGATCAACTCAAAATAAAGGGGAAAGGGTGATTCCGAATTAAATGAATTTTAGACACTTTGACACAACTCGCTTTTTCAATTTTTAAGAGTCAAGAAAAAGCTAAAGATGACTCTAGTCACATTCGATTTTTAATGAGCCTGAAGTGATAAGTGCTCAGATGGACCTTTTCCTTTAAGGAGTCTAAAAAGGAATGAAAGAGACTACTCTGGAGATCTAGACAGAGGGATTACCAAACCAATCACAAAGCTACAGATTACTTTTTACGGTATGGAAGTGAATCTTCCAAAATGTTGTGTTCAGTGCATTGCGACTGATAGGGTAGAAAACATAGCTTCCTAAGGATAAAGGATATAGCCTGTTATTGTCTCCCAATATATACTCGATGGTACATGGGAGCACAAGCCTGTACTGGCACTTGTCATCTCAAAGAGGAGGAATCATCCATCCTACAATGAAAGCGATAGTTACCAAGCTTTACAATGCTGGAATACGTCTCTAGCCTAGACTTCTAAATGTTGTGCGTTAGGTTCCAAAGGGTTTTTATGTTCATTGAATTTATTTTACAGTTGATCTTTCTTAAGAAATTTACCTTTCAAGTTCACCACGTGATGTAGATATACAATTCCTAAAATGCAATCTAAGATGATAAACATTGTTTAATCTTCTTTTTGCAATGAAAATCCTAGCTACTAAGGAAATAGAAATAGGATTCTTTCAACATAGAGCAGAGAGCACGCACTAGATGCACTGTTCTAAATCAAAATCAACAAGCAGTCTAAATGCAAATGCACATGCATGCATTTTTTTCACTTTCTTAATGTGTGAATGACAAAAAGAATGCTAAGTACAAATCTGAATTGTTTCAAGCGACAGTACTAATGATTTTCTCTTCAAAATAGGAAAGGAAGATAATGACGACACTTTGCGATTTTGAATTGAAAACTGCTTTCGACACTTAAAAAACAATTAATTCAAATCAAATACAAGAGTAACAGTGTAATCGACCATCAAGAACAATAGTATTCTTTTCTTTGACTGAAAACAACACTTGCGACACTTCCGAATAAAAAGATGACAGTTGGATTACGCTACTTCTCTGTAAAGGAGAACTGTAAATGGCAAACAATACATAAAAACATTTATAGTTCTTTGCACAATGGATGCTGAATCATGCAAAGGAAGGGAGTTTCCACAGTGGTGTACTGATCAAAGATAGCAAAACTCCTGAATAAAGCTGAAGAGGGTGAATAATAACCAAAATCTGGAAGCAGAAGAAGTTTATCTGATCATCGCACCTATAACAAAATGAAAGAGCGATGCATCTAACCTACTGCACACGGGAGGTGCGATGCATCTAGATTCCAAAGAGGAGAAGGTGCGATGGTCGAGGGATGAGACATCAACTTGGTTCTTGGTCACAGTTTGCAGCTTAGTTTAGGGATTTAGGCTGAGCTAATGATAGTTAGTAAATGTAAATCACAGGGGCTGATCTAATGAGGCTACTCGAGCCACCACTAGGGAAATTAGGATGTTTGCAAATCGATTGTTCATTTTATAAACAAAAACCCGGAGATAGACTGAAGCAACATTGATCTACTTTGCACTTGCATAGAAAATGTAGTTCGAAGGCTACCTGGCTTAACTTCAGGCTCTGTCTGTAAGTTTATAAAGCAAACAAATATAGACAAGAAAACAAGCTATTCGCTCCCCAGTGGAGTCGCCATTTTGTTATCAGGAAATCTAGTGTCTGTGCAGAGCTGCTAGTCCCACTAAGATGGGTAGCTATCTTAGAAACAAATAGTTTTAGGTTACTTTCATTTTCCTTTACGAGAAGTAGATAGGAGAAGAGAAAATAATACCAACCTCAATCTTTCACTTGGTTCCTTGCTTTTCCCTTCTCCCCTATGATGGATCTTTGCCACTCATTCCTTGATTACTCCGCTTCAAAGAGTACCTGTAAAGTCAAAGTGGCATAATACCTTCAAAGTACAGAGATCTATAATTATAAAAAATATAGGACCAGATATATATTGACCACACAAATGCATATATCATCGAACATACAAGAATGTGGAGGAAAACTTGAATAGATTTATTGATATGAAGATTAGAAGAAACGATTACAACCCATTGATCTAATCCAGCATCATCCTCCCAGTATGAAAGCCCTTCTTCACCTCATGAAAAGCTTAGATCACACAACATTATGATGTTCCACTAGGAAACCAGCAACACTTCCTTACAAGATGCAAAATTCTAGCCCCTAGATCTCTGGGATGAGCGATCCATATATAAATGATTGCAGGGGGTGTGTCAACTTCTGGGATTTTGAGTAGTGTCTTCTCTCTGATAGTTCTTGATTCCACTTGGAGATTGATGATCTCTTACTCATCCCTAGGCGAATTCAGAGAGGCAAGTGTCACAGGAGAAGTTTCTGGAAGATTCCATGATCATCCACCTTGCAAACTATCTCTGCCATTTGTCTACTCTCGCCCATCGCACCCTACAGAAGGGATTTCCAGTATGCATCAAAATTTTTGCACTGAGTAGGTGAGATTCTTCGCACCCTTAGCACTGAACAATCTGTATGGTCTAGTTTTGACCAGTTCTGAGCAGGTTTCTGTGCAAAACCTCTGGGAGATGATGTAATCAACTGACCTTGTTCTTTTAGGGTATGAAACAACACTTTTAGGGACTCAGAAGCCCTTGGTTTATGGAAATATGCAATTGCGGTTGCAGTGCCCAAATATTTCCATAACACTACTTGGTTAACAGAATCCCGATCTTGTGTTAAAGCTTATTGCTTTGTCAAAGCTGATGATATGTTGCAACTACTTTTCTACTTTGGATATGCGCTAGATGTTGAATCTCCAACATCTGTAAATATTCTCTTAGCTTCCATAAATACTTATTTTTCCTTCTGAATATCAAATATAGGAGCCTTTTCAACAATTTTTTTAACCTGTAGTCTAAGACTCCTTTTTCTCATTTACCTTTTCACCACTAGTCGTGGCTCCACCTCTAGTAACAATACTGATTCGAGGATCATCAATTCTTCTTTTAGAATTCATCATCTATATATTCTATGTTAGCTTCTTGTTTCTCTTTTGTTGCATTTTTTATTGAAGTAATAGACATTCTTCAATTACATGATCAAAATATTTACAATACATACATGTTGTAATATGGTTCTAACAATCTCTTGCAAAATGACCTGCCAGGCAATAATTATAGTAGATAATCCGTCGACATCCTCGAGAATATCCACCACCTCGAACTCTTCCTTGATATCCATCTCGACCACCATGGTATCCATTTTTCTCATGCACGTGCTCTTCTGCTTACATTCTATAACCATCGACACTCTGCTCCATCATTAGTTCATACGATCGACAATTATTCTCATCATGTCCGACCGATATACAAAATTTGCAGTATAAGTTCTTCGGAGTCTGTACATATTTTTGTAACAAATAACAATCTTCTTAATGATATTCGCCTCTAGTTTTACATATTTCAAAAAATAGGTTGGATTTGAATTTCAAAGGATTTGGTGCTCTAGTAGCCATGTAATTTTTGAAGAGAGGTCATTATTATTTAGAATGGTCTTTCGACTTGCACTTTGTACACCACACTTCTTCTCTGAATTCCTTGATTTTCTTCATATATTGTAACTACAGAGTCAAATTTTTTAGCAGAATTTTAATCTATTGCATCCCTACATTGGTGTCTCCTATGGCCAAGGCTTATAGCTTCATTACCATCTCTAGAGATTCGGTTTGAGTTTCTATATTCTGTTGTGTGAAAGGTAATATGATATGTGATAGAACTGCAACTATGAACCATTCTTTATGCTATTGTCGAGCAATGTCAAAGCTCACCTAATCCAATAATACCTTAAACCTCTGGTAAAATTCCCAAAAAAACTCAGTAGGCATTGTTTTATTTCTTTTAACTCAGTAATATACTGTAATTATAACTTCAACTTGTTAAATTCTTTTACAAGTGTTGTTTTAATATCTGTGAATGATCTGATCTAATTACTCGAATAATTCACGTACCATTTTCACACTTGATCTCGAAATGTTATATCCAACTGTAATTTATTTAAATTTTCATCATTGACTTGCTTCACTGTCCATACTTCTTCAGATAAAAACCAAAACTACTCTAGATCCTCTGATCTAGTTCCTTTGAAAACAGGTATCTTAATATCATCACTCATATTTCTTCTTGAGGGGGTGGGAGGGGGGATTGGAGATGGGAGGGGGATGGGGGTAGGTTGGTGTAGAGGGAGGGGGATGGGGGTAGGTGGGTGTAGAGGGAGGGGGAAGAATACCCTAGATTTTACTAGATTCTGCATTTGGCACACTCTTAGGTTGGAAGGGTGAATACTACAGAGTTACTTTGAGGTTTTCAGGTAGGATTTCTTCACTTTTAGTTTCACTCAAAAGAGGACTGTATTTAGTTTCTACAAAAGTCTTCAGATATTGGCCACCATATCTCTATCTAATGTGTACTCTATATCTTTTTCCACTTCGTATTATTCCATTCTCTTCTTTAGATATTCTCCCAAACATAAATAAACTATTAATTTGATTGCATTCACAAAAATCCTTTTTCACATAGAAGCATCTTAATTCCTTGTAGTCCTTTGAAAAATCATTGCTTTGGTTCGATGTATGAAACTGGCTCACCTACGATGAACTCTCTAATGAATATTCCCAAAATGATATCAATCCAAAAATAAACAGCCCTTGAGATCCTATTGTTAGTGTTCTTAAGACGTTGTATCAGTTACGGATTCCACCTCATAGGTTCTCCTCCTTTAAAGTAATTATTTCTTTTAGTCAACCTTGATATCC
Source organism: Pinus taeda (assembly GCA_000404065.3). Lineage (NCBI taxonomy): Eukaryota > Viridiplantae > Streptophyta > Pinopsida > Pinales > Pinaceae > Pinus > Pinus taeda. Next base: position 275,577 of record APFE030029524.1, read on the forward strand.
ACTTGTATATTTCATTAGCAATTGAAGAAAAGAAAATCGTATTGATCTGTGTAAATATATTTTTGCAACCAAGACTCAAACTTTAGATGAGGGTTTCTATTCTCTTGATCTACAAATTATCGTTCCTTATATTCTACCCAATCTTGAATCTCTTTCTTTGACGGGTGATACATAAAAATATCCTTCACATAGTTCCCAGTCCGAGAAATGAAACCATTTGTTTGTTTTTGTGTGGGCTGACTGAGGTTTGATTATTTACTATGCACCAAAAAAAATCTCAATCACTAGTCCTTTCGGAAACGAATTGCAAGTAGATTGTAGTCTCACCTGAAGTGACTATGGGAGGATACAGAACCGAGTTTCTGCAGCCTTGAAGGATATGTAGATGTGGTCTTTTTCTATTTTATGATAATTAACATTCATACATTAATTCGCATCACTTTTCCAAATTACATTAATAACTTAAAACACATCATATAAATCCATAAACATTACCACATTCTAAATACATGCAACTATAATAAATGGCTATGCTACAATAGGTAATAAGAAAATAAACAGATGAAGACATAGATTTTACCATGGTTCATCCCAATTTGGGATTACGTATCCAAGAACTATTGCTTATAATAGAGAATTTGTATAATAAACAATTCTTGACTTGCGCACAGAGCTACAGGTCATCTGCACACTCAGTTGCAGAGCCTTTCCTTTGACTCAAACCAAGATCACAAATATACTATCATTTAATACATGATATTTGTCTTCATATTATTCTCTTATTTATTATTCATCCCTATATATACCATTACATCGAGGGATATATCATCGCAATACCATGGTCCATATACCATGGACTCCCCTAATACAAGCTACTATGGTCTAAAAACCATACATATTTTACAAAATAGTATTGTTTTACAAAAAGGGAGGGGATTTGACCCACACCTAGGTCTATATACTGCATGGTATATCTACTACGCAATCCCTTTTTGGTACTCCATTACTCCACTTCGCAGTCCACTTCGTGCTTCGATGCATCCTTTGCTCCACACTTCGCTCCCAAAAATGCGCAGTCTTCATCAAAATCTAGGCCACGTTGGGATATTCCCAACACCTTCAGTTGTGGGATCAGTTACTAGTTCCTCGAAGCCTTGGTTGGACAAACACTCTAGAATCTTTGTAACAACTTAGGTTGAGTTACTAGTCCCAAAAGCCTTGGATGGAAAAATGATTTGAAAGTCCTTGGTGGGGTGAGTTACTAGTCCTGGAAGCCCTAGTCAGAAAAATGCTTTGGAAGCCTGGAAACAACTATTGGTTGAGTTACTAGTCTTGGAAGATATGGTTGGAACAAACACTATGGAGCGCTAGAAATCTTGGGTAGAGACCAATCTCTTGATGGTTAGTGATGTCCACCCGTGAGGTGGAATCACTAGTTGAGAGTTGAGGTGGTTTGGCCTTTGTAAGATTTAGATGGTTTTGATTGATTTTTTTTATGAGATCCCACATTCATGCTTTGAACATGGCACGAGGGTGAATCACCAAAAGAAATATTTGGTTCACCCTAGTATATGGTTAGGTGGTCAGTGGAAGTCCCACACATGATCAACTTATGCAATAATAAATTAGAGATCTCTTTCTCCTTGGTATTTTATTGGTAAATATACATGCTTATATATGACTTATATGGCTATTATATCCTTGATATTTTTGTTGCTTATATGTTGGTTATGAATGAGTTTTATGACAATAAAAATGTATGTCTCTTATCATGTTTTCATTAATCAATAATTGTAAAATGAATATGTGACTTAATAGATGGTAATGCAGTTATTTTGATGAGGTATCAATGCTTCTTAGTAATTCCCAGATAATTATGAGACACTTATGCTCAAATTTGTCATTTAAACCTATAGAATGCATATATGTGACATGTTCTACGAAATGCCTATCATGGCTAGTAGGGTTCCATTCAATTCCTTGTTCAAGTAATTGGATTTGTATCATTCTTCCATGTTATCTTTAATTCTTGAAGTTTCATGGAGTTCTCAATGGTGACCAGAGCCCTAGCCTTGAAAAGGTGGCATAAAATTTAGAGTTGCAAGCATAGAACTACCTAGGAAATTCCCCAGTCACATGCATGCCCATGTTGTGGGAGTGACTATAGGGTTCTATTTTCACTCATGACCATGTTATCGTACCAACTGAAGGTTTAATGTAGTAGAAGTTTGGGTTGTCTGAGGGGCTAGTCATCTAGAAGGTTTGGGTGGCACCTAGGGGTTCCGCAATATGTATGGAAGGTATATGTACTGTGTTCTATGATTCCACTTCCTTAATTGGCACATGGGTAGTTGAATAATATTATAGTAACTATTCATCACAGGTTTACCCCGGCTTGCTGGTTACTTACGTAGATGTGGGAGGAGGGTGTTATATTCATCCTTCAGACTACATGGGCGATGTGTTGGTCATGCATTCATGTAGGTTGCATATGTGTTACTCATATGTGTCGTCTATGTTCTTGTTTCATATGCATGGTCTTTATCATGGTTGTAGTGATCTCACCATGTGAAGGCTAATGGTGTTGTCGTGGAATGTGTCGTCATGAGTGTTTGATAGGTTATGCATTATTTATGCAAGTTAGTTCTTACATGTTGTCAAGTGTACATTAATATGGTTGTTGTTTTCATACAACAAGTCATGACGTGTAGTTTATATGGTCAAGCATTCATGACTAGAATATGATTAGAATGATGTCTATATGTTGTTATATCTATATGTTATATGTCTATATGATGTTATGATTATGTTTATACATGTATCATGCTAAATCCGTTGATCTTGCAGATGAGATATCCTTCCCGAACTATACTAAGGTACTTTGCTTTATTTATGACTTGGTTTAGATGACATAAGATGCCTTGCAAGAAAGAGAACAAGATGACTAGAAAAATGGTAGACTACAATTCATGATATTATTTGATCCAGGTGGATATTGGCGACTACCTTCCAAGTCCACTTGGATCCCCACCATTGTTTCTTTCAACTTTTTAGTTTCCTTAATTGTAGAACAATTTACTATTTTTAGCATTTTTTCATGTCCTAAAATTCTAGAGTCGTTTTGAGGCCCTAAACGTCATGTTTTGGAAAACAATGGGAGAAACATGGGTCCATGGGTTAATGATTCTCTTCCCATGTAGTTCTCAAATAGATCTTTCTATTGAGATGTTGTGTGCATCAAATAGAGATTTATGCCAAAGTTATGACCCCGGGAAGTTGATGTACCAATTTACCCAAACGAGGCCCACAATTTGGCATTTTAGCATTTAGGGTTAGGTTTTTGGGATGTATAGGGTTTTCCATTGTCTCTCAAAAATAAATAGGCCTTCTAGCCTCATTGTAATGGAGTTCAAAGGCATGTAGTTGCCACACCTCTTCTTAGAGATAAGCTATCATCGCCTTAGCTGGTTTATTTCCATTGTTGTTTGTAAGAATATTTCAATATCTTACATTAATGAAATGAAGTATTATTTCCACTACATCTCTGTATTATTTGTGTTCCTATTGAGATCTAGATCAGTGGTATCAGAGTAGTTTGCTTTTTTTCTCTGTTTTTCTTTGCATGTCCCCAACGAGGTTGGGATATGAGTTAGGACTTGAACTAGTCAAACCTTTGCAAGACCAGCCTCGCAAATCCCAATGGTCTCCCATGGTGGATAAAAATAAAGACGAGGGGGCAGGAGATCCTATCAAAATATTTCTTGAAGAAGCCCTCGAGCGACAAAGGAACGCGATGATGGACATCTTTGCCTAGATCCATTGAGCGACAAAGGAACAGCTACTCTGGAAATGCCAAACCATTTAAGGTACAAGTTAATTTTGAAATCCCCATTTTTGAGGGTCAAATAGATGTAGATGTCATCGATAAATGGTTAAATCTACTTGAGGGTTATTTTTTTGTTCATGATTTTTCCAGTCAGGAGAAGATTATTTTTGCTCTTCTCAAAGAAGCCCCCTACGTCAAGGACTATTGGGAAACCTACTACGAGTAGAAGGATGAAACTACAGGCTCACTATTTTCAGCCGCACCCACTTGGGATCCAATCCAAGATGCCACCAAGGAGCAGTAATATCCTGTCGGAAGCTATGAGGATCAATACATAAAGTGAACCATACTGTGGCAAGGAAGGGACCAAGACGTGCTAGAGTTTACCAATATTTTCCATACCCTTCGCACAAAGTTGCATTTCAAGGATTCGAAGTAGCATTTGGTACTCAAATACCGTGACTTCCTACACAAGTACATCTAGGAAGAAATAGAATTCCTGAACATCCCCTCACTTGGCATGACATATCGATATTCCATCAAGGTCGAGCAAAAGTTTAAATAGAAGAAGCAAGATTTTGGATCTGCGAATACAAAACAAGGGAAAGGTGCCCTAAAACTGCAAAAGAAAGGACAAAGCCAAGGCAGGGTAGCCCAAGACAACCTGGAAAAGCGGCAAATAAAGAATGACACCATGAACCCGAAGGACACAAGAAAGTGGTGTGAGTTCCATAAGAGCTCCACTCACAACACAAGTGAGTGTCGGGCCAAGTAGTCACTGGTGGTCGAGCTAAAGGTTTCAAAATTAGATGCATCTTCCAACTCTGAATGAGAACCTGACAAAGGGAATGAAAAAGGGAAGGAGATTATCGATGTGGAGCCCAACACCAACATTATCACCACAAAGATCCAGAAGGAGGAACCCGAAGATCCATAGGAGGAGAAGCATCTCTTCCACTACTAGATGTGGGTAAAGGGCTCCTTGCTATAGTTCATTTTCAACAACAGGAGCCAAAAGAAACTCATTTCAGCAGAGTTGTGAACTAGCTTGGCTTACCGACCACAATGCATCCACAACCGTACACCATTGGGTGGCTTCACCAAAGACGGGATCTTCGCTTGAGCCAGCAGTGTCACATCCCATACAACATCAAGCCCTTCACGGATGAGGTATTGTGTGACATTTCTCCCCTTGAAGTTTGTGTTGTATTATTACGAAAACCTTACTTGTGGAAGTGACATGTTGTGTATGATTCAAGGCCCCGTGTTGTTATTGTTACTTTGGGAAATAAGTTGTACAAGATACCGGAGGTAGCACCGCCGACCACCATCTCTTTGGTTACTGCAAAACAATCCAGTAAGCTCATTTCCAAAATTAGGAAAAAAAATTTCTTGATGATACACCCTTAAGAAAAGAAGAAGATGGTGGCCATGACCTCTAGACAGGGCCCCTCCGCACGACAACTACAATGGACAAGGTTGTGGAGGAGTACAAGGACATCTTCACCTCCCCCACAAGGGTTCCTCTGCACTGTCAGGTCAAGCACTCCATCGATATGACCCTAGGTGCATCGTTTCCCAATGGAATAATCCGTTGGTGCTCCGTTATGGAGAATGATGAAATCAAGAGGCAGATTCAAGAGCTGCTACAGAAAGGTCACATCCGTTTGAGTTCATCGCCTTGTGGGAACCCGATCGTGTTGGTATAGAAGAAGGATGGGACTTCGAGACTCTGTATTGACTATTGGGCACTGAACAAGATCACTCTCTGTAAGAGGTACCCAATCCCACAGATTGATGACCTCCTGGACCAATGGAAGGGGGAAAATAGTTTAGCAATATCGATTTGAAGTCAAGATATCACCAGGTACCAGTTGAACCCTCTGATGTGTGGAAGACTGCATTCAAAGCCAAGGAGGGCCTTTTCGAATGGTTGGTTATGCCTTCTGGATTGACGAATACTCCTGCAACCTTCATGAGGCTAATGGATGACATCTTGTGGCCATTCACTAACTCATTTGTGGTGGTATACTTGGATGACATCCTGATCTTCAGCCAAAGTTGGGAAGAGCACCTCCACCACATTCGACAGGTTCTCCAAACACCGAAGCAACACAAGTTATGTGCCAATTTGGAGAAATGCACTTTGGGCATGACCTAGGTTTAGTATTTGGGATACATTATTAATGAAGAGGGGGTGCATGTGGATCTAGCCAAGATCCAAGTCATTCGAGATTGGCCATATCCAACCACTCTGACAGAGCTCCACAACTTTCTAGGTCTTGCAACTTCTACCGCAGGTTCGTGTTGGGATTTTCTCATATCACTTGGACCTTGAGTCAAGTCACCAAGGGAGGAGCGAAAGAAAAATTCTTTTGGTCTAAATCTCAACAGAAGGCATTCACAGAGTTGAAAGATTGCCTCTTCACAACACCAGTGCTCGCATTACTAGACTTGCAACAACCATTTGAGGTTGAGACAGATGTCTTGACTATGCTATTGGGGCAGTCGTTACTCAACACAGGCATCCAGTGGCATATCATATTGAAACACTTTCAAACATAATCTGGAAGTATCTCACTTATGACAAAGAGATGTATTCCATTATGCAAGCCTGCCAACATTAGAAGCATTACATTTTGGGGAAGGAAACGGTCATCCACACAAACCACCGACCGCTGTAGTTCATATAGACCCAAGGGAAATTGCAGAATGATCACCATCAGAAGTGGTCCACATACCTACAAAAGTTCTATTTGAATATCAATTATAAGAAGGGCAGCACCAATAATGTTGCAGATTGCCTCAGTCGACCATCAATCATGGCGATAACCACCATGCTCAACTCTTGTGGGCACTAGAATTTTGATTGGCCACTTCTCTACAAAAGCAACCACAAATTTGGCCACACATACTAGGCACTCTTAGAGGGTTAGCATCTCCCAGATTTTCACCTCCAGGATGCACTGTTATGCCACCTGGGTCACCTTTTTGTTCCTTCAAGTGAGCATGCCAAGATTATTTGGGAAGCACACTACAGTCGGGTTGTTGGGAATTTCAGGGTTGAGAAAATGGTGGCAGTACTACAGAAGTATTTCTATTAGCCAAATCTTCGATAGGATGTCAGGAAGTACATCAGATCATGCATTGCTTGCACCATTGCCAAACTGACCATCAAGAAGGAAGGTCTCTATACCCCGCTGCCTACCCCTAGTTGACCTTGGGAATCCATCTCCATGGATTACATGTCAGGCCTTCCTTCCACTAATCATGGAAATGACTATGTTTTTGTGGTCGTCCATAGGTTCTTGAAGACGTCCATTATGGCAGCCTGCAGGAAGAATATCATAGCAGAATCCACTGCTAAACTCTGCTTTGAAAGAGTGTGGGTACACTTTGGGATCCCACAATCTATCATCTTAGGTCAGGATAGCAAGTTCCTTAGTACATTTTGGTCCAATCTTTGGTCAATGCTGAACACCAAACTCACTAAGTCCACAACCTTCCATCCTCAAATTGATGGCCAAACAGAGGTTGTCAACACGATGATCGTACACATTTTGTGCATGTACAACTCAAATCATCCTCACACATGGAACAAGAGCCTCCCCTATGTTTAACACAGCTACAACCGATCTCTCCATAGCTCAACTGGCCACAACCATTTTCAGGTGGGCTTGGGATTCCAACCACTATGTCCAATTGATGTGGCCATGCCATTTGTAGCTACTCATGAAAAGTCAACTCATGTCTAGTCCGAAACAGATAGGGCAAGTAGCTTCATTGAGTAAATCCAACATATTCGCCAACAGGTCCATGAAATTCTGTAGAAATCAAATGCCAAGTACAAGCAGTGGTATGATCAACATCGGTTGCCACACAAGTTTCAGGTGGGCGACAAAGTTTGGTTGCATTTGCAAAAGGAACGCCTTACCGGAGCCTATTGGAACATTAGACCACTCTGATATGGTCCTTACACCATTACCAAGGCTATGGGAGACAATTAATTTGAGCTCAACATTCCCCCATTCATTGGCCTGCACCCAGTGTTCAATGTTGAATGCCTTCGGCCATACTTTCCATCATTACTAGACACATCTGCCATTGCAGAACAACTCACACCCACATAGTTAAATCTAGATTGCATGGAACAAGCTCCAAATGAACAGATCATGGACACATAGATCAAGCATACTCTCCAAGAGAATATCCAACTATATCGATTTGTCAAAGTAGGCCAACTCCTTCACCGGGGCAAGTGGCTCACCAGGGACCAAGTTCAGCAGAAGTTTCCTCGTCTCATTGAGGAACTCAAAACAATGGGGACCATTTATTCCTAAGGGGGGAGGAATGATCCAGGTGGGTGTTGGTGGCCACCTACAAAGTCCACTTGGACCCCCACCATTTTTTCTTTCATCTTTTCAGTTTCCTTAATTGTAGCATAGTTTACTATTTTTGGCAGTTTTTCGGATCCTGAACTTCTGGAGTTGTTTTGAGGCCCTAAATGATGTTTTTTTGGAAAAATAGGAGCAACATGGGTCCATGGACTGATGTTTCTCTTCCCAAAGGTGTATTTCTCAGATAGATCTTTCTAACGAGATATTGTGTGCATCAAATGGAGATCGTATGCCAAAGTTGCGACCCCGAGAAATTGATGTACCAATTTACCCAAACAAGGCCCATAGTTCTGCGTTTCATATTCTAGGGTTAGGTTTTTGGGATGTTTAGGGTTTTCCATTGTTTCTCAATAATAAATAAGCCTTTGAGCCTCATTGTAATGAAGTTCAGAGGCATGTAGTTTCCACATCTCTTCTCAGAGATAAGCTACCATCACCTTCGCTGGTTTATTTCCATTGTTGTTTGTAAGAATATTTTAGTATTTTACATTAATGAAATGAAGTATTATTTCCACTGCATCTTTGTGTTTATGGTTCTCTTTGTAATTTGTTCCATTCCTGTTTAAATCTAGATCATTATCCTTATGGATTAGGTGAGTAGGGTGATGCTCGAAATTATTCTGACTTAACGGACACGCTAAGAATCTTGAAAGAGGAAATAAGGAGTTGTAAAGAAGACAATGATAGAACATGTAGGCACAAGAGAAATGAGCTGAAGTCAATGCAGTAATCCTTTAGAGCTTGTTAGATTTGTAGAGACAATGACCACTTTGGATTAGCCATGAACAAGTGGATAGAACTAATGGGGCATATGGAATTATGTCTCCTGGTGGATACAAGTCAGATAGATATGACAGGATCATAGATGGCAGGTTCTTGGACACTCCAGATAGGAGAGGTGATTGACACAAATATTGTTCTAGTCCTTGTTTTTATAGGTATCATGATCATGATCATTATCATCCTTATAGGAGGAGTGACAAGGGATATCTATCAAATGAGTTTATGAAAGAAAATCCAACTACGTTTGATGGAGAGATGAACATGTCACAAGATATAGAAGCATGGTTCCTTGGAATTAATAAGTTCTTCAGATTGCACGATTACTTAGAGAACATGAAAGCCAAACTAGCTACATCTAGGCTTAAAGGTAAAGTAGATATGTGGTAGGAAGATATAAAGAACATAAGAGATATTTATGAAGAGGAGTTGACATCAAGTGAGTTCAAGAGGCTATTTCAGAAGAAGTATATATCAGAGAGATACTATGATGATAGGGAAAATAAATTTTATGAGTTGAGTATGGGATCTATGACCAATGACGAGTACACTAGAATATTTCTAGAGTTTTTGAGGCATGTTCCTTACCTTAAGGAGGATAAGGCCAATATTCAGAATTCATAAGTGGTTGGCAATAGAATTCAAAGACATGATTGACTTTGATGAGACTAGATCATTGGAGGAGACCATAGGAAAGCTAAAGCATGGTTACAATCAATCAATGCAAAAATATGAGACTAAGATAGAATGGAAAGGTAATGCAAAGAACAAAGGAAAATGAGAAAATAAATGAGCAAGACCTTAGTGTACAAGTGAGAAAGAGAATGTACAACCATTTAATAGTTTCAGTGCTTTTGATAAAGGACATGGACTTCGATCTAAGGAGAAAAATAAGGATGAAGGCTAGAAGCCTTTGCAATGTTGGACTTTTGGAGGAGAGCATCATAGGAGAGATTGTCCACAACATTAGGGTGATAGAAAGAAAACCTATAGTGCTTAGGAGGCATACACGGTGAGATATGTTGGACATATTATTCCTAGGATCTATGTAGCATTTGATAATAGGCATGAAGATCACCAGCCATATATTATCGAGATGGAAAATAATCTTTGTGATGAAGTTGTTTCTATTTTTATTGACCCTAGATCTAATTATATTTATGTAATTCATAACTTGGTGAATAAGTGTTGTTTTAATAAATAAGTACATGCAAAGTCTTGGTTAGTGCAGTTGGCTACAAGCACAAAGAATCGAGCTGATCATTGGGTAACATCTTGTGCATTCAGTTGAATGGTATGTCTACATCAGCACATTTGAATGTATTTCCGTTGGGATAATATAGTATGTTGTTGGGTATGGATTAGTGGTATTTTCATAGGACGAAGGTGGATTGTTATGACAAGGCTATTGAGTGACTGGATGACAAAGGGAAACAAAGAGTCTTGCAGGGTAAGAACAAATCAAGGTCAGCGAGAATTGTGACAACTATGTAGGCCAAGCCTAGTTCCAAGAAAGGGTGTGTGTTATTTGTAGTGAATATCTCTAGTGATAAAGGAAAGGAAGTTGATGATGCAAATTTTTTGAGCAAGTAACAACTTCTGCAACTGTTTCAGGATGTATTTTCCACATAGATTTTAGAGTTTCCATCTCACGATGAAGTAGAAATTTCGATGGAGTTGATACCAAGGACAACATGAGCATCTAAGGCACCTTAGAGGATGAGCACTCTAGAGTTGGTAGAGTTGAGGATGAAGTTAAAGTAAATGTTGGATAAGAGATACATTAGCCCAAGTGTATCACCATGGGGCACACTGGTACTATTTGTGAAGAAGAAGGATGGTACTTTATGGTGATGAATTGATTACAAGTAGTTGAACAAGGTGACCATCAAGAAAAGGTATCCATTGTCAAGGATTGATGATTTGTTTGATCAAAGATTGATCTAAGATCGATATATCATCAGGTACATATTAAAAAAGATGACATTTAAAAGACAACTTTCCAGACCAGGTACAAACATTATGAGTTTGTTGTAGTTCCATTTGGTTTGACTAATGCTCCAATTACTTTTATGTGCTAAATGAATAGTGTGTTGCATCCTTAGTTGGACAAGTTTGTTATTGTGTTCATTAATGATATATTGGTATATTGTAAAAATGAAGAAGAACATGCCAAACATTTAGAAGAAATATTGGGATTCTTGAGAGAGAATAAGATGTATGTTAAGCTTAGAAAGTGAAGTTTCTTTTATACTGAGGTACATTAGTTGGGACATGCGGTTTCAAAGGAAGGCATAATAGTGGACCTAGAAAACGTAAGAGTTATCATGGAGGGGGAAGCTCCTAGCAATCAGGATGTGGTGAGATCCTTGTTGTGGTTAGCAGAGTATTAAAGGAGGTTCATTAGGAACTTCTCACAAATTCCTTCTCCTATCATATCATTTCAAAGGAAAGGAAAGAGGTTTGAATGGATAGAGGAATGTCTAGCCAGTTTTGAGAAATTAAAGTAGTTGTTTACATATGCTCCATTGTTAAAGATCACAGATCTGGATAAATAGATAGCAATTATTGACATATGCTCCATTGTTAAAGATCACAAATCTAGACAAGTAGTTTGTGGTATGTACAAATTCTTGCAAAGGACAACTTAGTGATTTCCTTATGCGGGAAGGACAAATATTGTTGTTGGGAAGGGCCCAACTTGGTCCAATTTTTTGGTAAAAGACCTCGCGGAGGAAGGAGAAAACTGCGCGGAGCTAGCAAAGATATATTCATTGTGCAGACTTTGAGGGCTTTTGGGATGAGATAGAGCCCTTATGGATCCATAGTATGTGGACCATGGTTTTTTATAGATGAATTCTATAAAAGGATATGCAATACCTTAGCAAAAGGGAAAGAAATAGAGGGAAAGTAATGAAATATCATTGAATCTCCATTTTCATGTCTGTAGTCTATAGTTTTGGGAGAAGGCTACACAGGTAAGTGCGCGGAGACCTTGAAGACTCTGCAGATGAGTGTGTAGACCATGTGCAGCTGGGTGCACAGGTCAGGGAAGTGAATGTAATTGAATATCATTTTAATAAAAAAGTTTTGGAGAAGTTATGTATATCTCTATATGTTAAATGTTTGATGTATGTATCTTTTTTTTTTTGTTAATAGAGGAATCAGAAACTGGAGCAGCCTCACAACTTGTGTTACACGGGATCGATTCTGACTGCTACCACTATAACCCCTGGGAAACTGCGCCCACCCCTCTCCACAGCTCCGGGTTAGTCTGAGGGAATTGAACTCGTGACCTTCAGTACGGAGCCCACCTTTCTAATTAATTTCACTGCATTGTGATTACCAACTCGCCTACCCTCATGAGGCTTTTGATGTATGTGTCTAATTATGTATACTTTTACTGAATTATGTGAAGATCTATAAGATATGTTGTTGGTTTTTAGAGTTTATGTGTTTCTATAAACTAGTTATGTGCACAATGTTCTTATACATGTGAAGTTAAAAGATTTATATTAGGGAAAATTTTAAGAACCACCCTAAATTTATATGTATAATAAATGGGTTAATCCCTATGATACATAGGAAAAATGGGAGGCGATTTTATCAATAATATAATATGCATATATAATTTTTTTGGCAAATCTCTCACCAGATTATATTATCTTGTATAGTGATGGAGAATCTTTCACTGAATTATAAAATCTTGTAAGATCTTGGCAAATATTTTACTAAATAATAAAACATTGTGAAATCTTGGTGAATGTTTTGTTAAAGTATGAAACGATATATGATAATAAGAAAACATATTCATTAAACTGTAATATACTAACATACATGTTTGGAAAAAAGAAACATAATTTCTCTTCCTACAAACAATGTTCCAAGTTCCAGTGGTCGTGTTTGTCAAGGTTCTTATAATACACTCTTTCATATCCTTCTATTAGTTTTGATAATATTCCACAACAAAGTTCTTGTAGGTGTTGATATTGACAACGAGTACTGTCAAGGTAGGAGAGATTAATATTTCTCTAAAACGTTTTTCAAGCTACCACTTTTTTCAAGTTATCAAATTTATTTCTTATTCCATAGACTCCAACTGCGAGATAAAAAAGAACACATCAAGTTTGTTTACCCCAACAAGCCAACAAGTAGCAAGCCCCAACTATATTATATAAGAATGTATTAGGTATCCCAAAGGGTTGAAGGGGATCTAATTGAAAGAAGTGGCCATTGTGAGAATCCTTCCAATCAATATATGAATATATAAATGTAGATTTATTATTATTTTAATTGGAAATCTTCAATTAAATAATAAAATTTAATTACATCTCTACCAATCTAAATTGCTTATTAACATAATTCACTACTCTCATACGTCTCGCATTTTTTAACAGTGTTGTAACATGTAGATTAATTTCCTTTTTGGTGAACAATCTCCACCTTTTAGGAAAATATGGTGCAATGGCTCCAACCCCTAGAGATCATTAGGACAAACTAAGAATAGCACAAAAGATGAAAGGTTGTACAAACAAACTTATTTTTCAAACAACTAATCCAACATTAGTACGTAAACTTTTTCATGAAGATATCATATTGAGAATGTTTGAAAAATGGTGAGAAAACTTCTGCGAGGGTGATGCAGAAAGAGTGATAAGGTTTCATTGTTTTGAATTTTTTTTGTTAAATCAGAAAAAGTTAAAAACCAATATTAATGGAGATATTGGATTTTTTACTAAATTTTGTGAAGTGACTAAATGTAGCTTTAACCATTCACCTTAAGATTTTTTTACAATATAATTTCCTAAGTCTACTTCATATCTTCATTATCATAAAAACCAACCTATATCCATCTTAACTCCACATCTACCATTCGTAGGGGGATGAAATATATTTCTCCCTCTGAGCACTTGGTACACCCAAAATTAATATGGATCTAAGATGATAGAATTTCCCCTTTAAATAGTCTATTCTCACATGAATATCATGGTATTACTGTGGTTCAATACATGGGCTATCATAAACCTAAGCTTAAAATCACTATGTAATTATAAAAATTAATAAAATTAATAATTCATTTTTTTTTTATTTTTTGTTTAACCAATGTTAAATTTTTAACATACATTAAATTACAAAATCCATTTTTACTCTTGATCCACCAAGCCCCGAGAGGGATCAAATATTTTTTCACTCTATGCTAGTTTGCATATCACAATAGTAGATCCAAAGTAAAGATGGATCTATGCTAGTTTAATTCCCCCATTTAAAAAGGCTACATTCCACATGAATACCATGGGTCAATACCATGTGCCATTTTTGTTTTTATTCATACTAATATCAGGTTTAAAAATGTTTTTTTGCATGGTATTAATAATAGTCTAGCCCATGGTATTTGGCCCATAGGTTTCACCTAAATATAATGCATTTTTTGAGTGTTCATAAATATAAGGCGACTTATGGAGTAAATATAAAAAAATGTTTTATTTTTTTACCATACCTCTCGTCTATTTATATTTTTATTAATTTACCATACCTCTTTTACAAATATGGTATTTGGCCAACAGGATTCACTTAAATAAAACCTCTTTTTTGAGCCTTCATAAATAGAAAGAGGGTTATGAACTAAATATAAAAAGAGATTTTATTTATTTACCATATGTGTAGTTTATTTATATTTTTATTTATTTACCATACCTTTTGAGTAAGTATAAAAAGAGGTTTTATTTATTTACCATACCTCCACTTTATTTATAATTTTATTTGTTACACCTTGCATGTATATAAGTGACTTATGGACTAAATATAAAAAATGTTTTATTTATTTACCATACCTCTCATTTATTTATATTTTTATTAATTTACCATACCTCTTTTATAAATATGGTATTTGGCCCATAGGATTCAATTAAATAAACCTATTCTTGAAAATTAGGGCGAATGGAAGGTTGTAACTCCTAATTTCAGGGGTTAAATTTACCTTTTTTACCCTCTCCCTTAAAATAAGGTGGGCTATTTGAAGGGATTTGCAAAAATGTACTATGATACAAAATATTCGCCCACTAAAAATTTAAAACCCCTTAATTTCGCCGAAGGGCGAACATTCACCCCTAAAATTTTCCATGATTGATATAAAATAGAAGTAAATACGCAGTGTCACTTCGTGAATATCCCTTTGTTTGTGGAAACTTGGTTTTGCAACCTCCCATAATTGCTTCGGATGAGATTATGACCTACTTGTGGGTCATTGCTGGAAGGGTCAGTAGTTGAGGGGTTTTTTTGGTGCAAAACAAACTTTGAACTTGGTTAAAGCCCCCTCAAACCAACAAGTGTGCTATGAGTCATGAAAGCTAAATGATTATGAGAAGAACTAGTAAACACATGATCTTGAGTTGGAAGTGATCATTCATGCATTGAATATGTGGAGGCACTATCTTCTTAACAGACGATTTGTACTGATGAGTGATCACAGTGGATTGTGATATCTATTTGACCAACCATGTTTGAATGCCAGGAGAGCTATATGGTTGGCAACCATCAGTGAGTTTTAATTTGAGATCACATATATTAAAGGTAAAGAGAACATGGTTGTAGATGCTCTTAGTAGGTGGATACAGCTGAATCATATAGAAACTATGAGCTCATATGGGATAGATCTATAGAAGAAGATGTTGTAGGTAGGTAAGCAGGATAACAGGTACATGTAGCTCATGCATAGGTTACATCAGAGTATAGGTATAGGTACAAGTGTGGGTACATGTATAGGTACAGGTGCAAGTATAGATGCATAGAATGTGGACTATTGTATCATGACATCTGGCTTGGTCAGGTTTAGAGATAGGATATATGTGTCAGATGATAGTGAATCTCAAGAAGTTTCTCTCGAGGGGGTTTCATGCAAAACCATATTTAGGTCATCCATGTTATTAAAGACACTTACAGTAGTGAAGAATTTTTACTATTGGCCAAATTTGAAGAGAGACATGGTAGAGTTCATGGCTAGGTGCTTGGATTCTAAACAGGTGAAGGTAGAGTGTAAGCATGCATGTTGACTACTACAACCAAATCTGATTCTAGAGTGGAAATGGGAGGTAATCTTCATGGACTTTATGACTGTTTTGACAAGGACATCTAGGTATCATGATTTCATCATGGTTCGTGTGGATAGGTTTACAAAGAAAACACACCTCATTCCAGTAAAGTCTACATACTCAACGAATGATGTAGCATGGGTCTTCAGTAGAGATGTGGTGAGATTACATGGTGTTTCACAGAAGATTGTGTCAGATAGGGATGAAAAGTTCACTTCCAAGTTTTGGAAGGAGTTCTTTGTAGGTGTAGGTATAGAGTTGGCCTTCGGTACAACTCATCATCCACAGAAAGGTGGAAAGATAGAGAGCGTCAACAATATATTAGAGGAGATGTTGAGGATGTATGTGATGCATCAACATCGGAAGTGGGTATAGTATCTTCCGTTGGTAGAGTTTGCTTACAACAATGAGTATGAAGAATCCTTGAGGATGAGTCTGTTTAAGGAATTATATGGTCATAGTTGTAATACTCCTATTAGTTGGATTGATAAAGTTAAAAGGGTATTGATAGGAATAGATATGTTGGCAGAAATGGAACAAAAAATGTAAGTAATAAAGAAGAATCTGAAAGCAGCACAAGGTATGAAGAAGAGTTGTGCATATCAGAACATGTTGTTTAAGGAGTTTAAGATTGGGGATCAGGTGTACTTCCACATCATGAAGAATAAATCCTTGTGAATTGGATCGTGTGTCAAGCTCGCACCTTGGTTTTGTGGGCCTTTCAAGATTGTTGAGAGTATTGGATTAGTATCTTATCGACTTGCACTTCCTTTGACAGTGAGATTCCATGATGTTTTCCATGTTTCATTGCTTAAAAACTACGTTAAAGATTCTGATCATGTGATTGAATGGTATGTACTGCAGGTGGATCTATAAGGTGAATTCCAGTTAGAACCTCAATGCATTTTTTCGAGAAATACATACAAGCTCTAGATCGAGCAATCGAGCAGGTTAAATTGCAGCAGAAGCACTTTGGTTTTGATGAAGCTACAGGAGATGGTGGATCAAATGCGGGCTATGTATCTTTCCCTATTCACTCGTTAAGTTAAAGTTTTGATATATTCCTTTGGTATATGTTTCAGTATATGTTTTGGTATATGTACATATGTATATGGATGTAAATACTGCACGATATATGTTATAAGGTTCCAATAAGTGGTTTGGGTGTCATGTCACTATGGTTTTCATGTTGTTATGTTTCCATTTTGTTTTGCTTCTCAACAGGTTGATCATTGTAATAATGTAACGAGCTAATTTATAAAGCTCCATGGGTAGTATGATTTTCTTACAACAGTCTCATGGTTTTAGGTTTCGTTGAACACTAAGGATGGTGTTCCCCCAAGGGGTAGGGTTTTTCTAATGGCCTTGGTAAAAAAATATATGAAAAAACTAATAAAGTTAAAATAATACCTTGGTCATGTGACACGTATTCCAAGCTGAATGTTGGGAAAAAACATAGTGATAGGGATCACTTGTGATTAAATAAAGGCTAAGGATATTTGCAAAGGAAATGAGAAACACTTTGGAAATGTATAACACATTTATTGGAATTTTAGTTATGAAAATAATATATATTAGGAGAAAAGGGAGGTGAAATGTCACAATTTACATGTGAGAGTGAAAATGGAGGGAAATAATGGAAAATGAAGAAAACAAAGGCCTATTAATAAAAAGAATTTTGAGGATTAGTTCATAGACTTTTGTTCGTTCGATTTTGAAGCTCTTTCTCTCTTTTCTCTATCTCTCATACTCTTGGACACAAAGTTTTCTTGGAGCACTCTTGGAGGAGTGTGGCATACTTGGAGTTTCTAAGTAAGAAGACAAAGGAAGAGAAGGAAAGTGCAATAGGACATAAAGATCAGTAGCTACACTGGGTTTTACTTGGAAGTACCGAGTTGCATGTATGTTTTCCTCACTAGTCTTGGCATGCATGGCATATGCATGTGGATTCTTGGATATGATATATAAATTACATGGGGGATTTCCTAGATTGACAATGGATTTGCCTAGCCTTTCCATTTCCTGGATAGCGATGGTGTTGTGGGTTTTTCTTTTATTTTCTGGTTGGTTTTCTTGTGCCTTTATCTATGGGTTAGGTTACTGGTTCCTAGAAATATTGGCTGTAAAGACGCTCTAGAATCCCGATAACAACTTGAGTTGAGTTACTAGTCCTGTAAACTTTGGTTGGAGAAACACTTTGGAAGCCCTTGGTGGGTTGATATACTAGTCCTGGAAGCCCTAGTTGGAAAACCGATCTGGAAGACCGATAACAACTATGGGTTGAGTTACTAGTCTTGGAAGCCCTAGTTGGAACAAATGCTCTAGAGCCCTAGAGAACTTGGGTAGAGGCCAATCCAGTGATGGTTAGTTATGTTAAACCATAAGGTGGAATCACTAGTTAAGTATTGAGGTGGTTTTTCCTCTGGAATCCCTTGATGGTTTTTATTGATTTGTTTTATGACATTCCACATTCATGATTGGAATATGAAATGGGGTGACTGGCTAAAAGAAATATTTGGTTCAGCCTAGTCTATAGTTGGGTGGTGCATGGAAGTCCCATATCCAGTTGGCTCATGCAATCATCAATAAAATCTTTCGTTCTCCTTTGAATTTTATCGGTAAATATACATTTTTAGATGTGGTTTGTATGGTTGTTATATCCCTAACATTTCTGATGGTTATATGTTGGTTATGAATGAGTTTTATGACAGTGAAAATTTATGTCTCTCATCATGTTTTTGTTAATCATTGAATGTACAATGAATATGTGACCTAATAGATGTTGATGTAGTTATTGCAATGAGGCATAATTTCTTCTTAGTGATTCTCATATAAGTATGAGATTTCGATGCTCAGATCTATTGTTTAAACCTGTAAATTACATATTTGTGACATGTTTGACAAAATGTCTATTATGGTTAGTAGGGGTCCAGTTAGGTCCTTGTTCAAGTAATTTCATATGTATCATTTTTATGATGTTATATTTCATTTCTATAAGTTTCATGGAGTTATGGGTAGTGACCTCATCCCTGGTCCTGGAAGACTGGCACAAAATTTAGAGTCGGAGGCATAGAACTACCTAGGAATGTCCCTAGTTGAATGCATGTCCATGCTATGGGATCAACTATATGGTTCTAGTCACACTCATGACCATGTTACGGGAGAGACTGATTATTTAATGCAGTAGATGGTTATTTTTTCTTAAGGGCTAGTCACCTAGAATGTTTAGATAGCTCCAAGGGGTTCTGTAGTACGTATGGAAGGTCTGTGTATTATGTTCTATCTATTCCACTTCCTTAAATTACACATCGAAGTTGAATCATATCATAGTAAATGTTCGTAGAAAATCGGAAAATCAGATAATATCATAAAATATCATAGCCTATTTAGACATAAATCAGAAAACAGTCTGATAGAAACAATATTTAATCAATCATAGTTGCAGGCTTCTATTCCATTTCAAAAAGAATGTGTGTTAGAAGTAGATAAGGACATTTGGACACAATTAAAATCTTATTAATCAGGTGTAAGAAGCTATTACTATATCATCCAAATTACAAAATTTTGTCCCAACTATTTGATCCAGATATCTTTTTCTTATAGATGTATGAAAATAATCACATGTAGAGATTGCAGCTTAACATAGAAATCTAGTGTGCACACATAAAAGAAGAAGGAACACATAAATACATGACAAGAAGACAATCAGACTTGATAATGGAGTTCATCCAACTGGGACTACGTCTCCAGGCCCTGCTCGATCAATGGGGAGGACTTTATATATTAAATGGCATGAAAAGAAGAGAACTAAAATCACCAGTTACATAAGAAGAGGCTTATACCTCCATTATAAAAAATGGACATGAGATGGAGACCTCAAATGGAGAAATGGATAGAACCAATGCATCCGTGGCATTGAGAGGGGCTGAAAATATATAAAACTTGTCCAAATCAGACAAAATGCACTATCGGCCACCTGAAAGCTCTCTTGCCTTGAACTGCGTGTTGAATATCCTCTCCCCCATACTTTTCCAATCATTGGGTTTTTATAATGTCTCTTTTTGTTATAGGAGCACTTAGATCGGAGGTTGTTTATTCATAATGGAAGCCATTTCCTTGAAAGGATCGGCAGGCAACAAATTGCTTTAAAATAGACATTTTTCTATTTACGTGGATAATACAAAAAACATTAAGAAAACCGAAGTCCCGGACTTCAAACTTCCTTAAATCAGGCTTATAGATCCATCGAGTTTGATCCCCATATCACAATTGCACATCGCTAGTTCCATAGTCCTATTTAGTGGGGGTATTTGCCGATCGCCGATATCAGTGTCGGACGATTGCATCGGCATATTACTCATGCAATGGCCTGGGCTTCCGTTTCTCTGATCACTCTGATTTTCGATCGACCGATCGCTCTGATTGCTGATCAGTCGATCACCGATCACAATTGCAAGTCAACTCTGCCTAGTGCCGATATCGCATGCCCGAAATCACCAATATTGGCCATCTCTTGCCTCCGATTGCAATTTTTCTTTTCAAAAGCTTAAAGCCATTTTTAAGAGAAAATGCCTCATTTTCAAAGGAACTAAGGCAAACTCTTTCTGCCACAAATTCATCACCCAGACTCGGGTTGGAATGCCATTTGCGCTATTGGAATTAGGGTGATGAGCACTTTGATCTGATGTCAAGATACTTTCTTTTCTACCACTTTGAATTTTGAGCTTTTATATGCCATTGTACCTAAAGATCCACTTGCATCAATCCTCCCCATTGAGGAGCTTCTGGACCACTAAAATCTTTCATTAGTCAATTAGCAGGTGAGGGAATTGTTCCCTCACCCTTTCCTTTTCCAGCCATTTGGCCTTGCTAGGGTCCATTCCCTTGAAACCGACTTGAAGGTATTCCAAATCTATTCGCCATGAAATCCTGGTTCTTCTGTCAAGGATGATGTCCTCAGGTAACTCATTGAGATATTCTACTGCAAAATCATTAATTGTAGGAATTGTGCCCACTTCATCGGTGTCCATGTTCAATGGTGGTTCATACAGCTTTAAGTTCTATATATTCACTACTGAGTACATCGACATATATATCAGCAAATCAAGGTGAAAGGCATTGTTTCCAATCTTCTCCAGAATGGTGAATGGACCATACTGGATGGGTCCCGACTTCTTCCCTTCTCCCTTCATCCTGTCCTTGTTGACGTGGAACGACACTTCGTTGCCCACTTGAATTGGTTGTCAACTTGGTGTTTGTCATGTCCAGCCTTATAACGAGCTTGTATTTTCTCTAACTGCTCTTGTACTGCTTGGTGAATCAATTGGATTCTCTGAATGAACTACTGAGCTTTGTCCCTATCATTATGTCCACTTGAGCCATCTTCCCTTCCAAAGACCATATCAAAAGGGTCCTTTGGTAGGTAACCAAAGCATGTCTCGAAAGGTGAACGTTACATAGATGAATGCACTACTCGGTTGTAGGAATGTTGTAAATATGGGAGATGCTCATCACACAACTTCGGATATCTCCCACAATAGCCTCGTAAGAAGTGTACCATGGTGTGGTTGACAGCCTTTGTTTGTCTGTCAATTTGTAGATGAACTGTCATGCTTCTTTTCAATTTGGTGTCCATCATCTTCCATAAGCTTGTCCAAAACTATCCAAGAAAATGAGAGTCCCGATCTGACACAATCGATGTGGGTAATCCAAAATGAACCCAAACATGCTAAAAGAAAAGAGAAGTAGTCTGCTCTGCAGTGATCTATTTTTTACAAGGCATCAGAATACACATCTTTCTAAAATGGTCAATGACAACATACAAATAGTCATGACTCTTTCTAGACAAAGGCAAACCTCCTACAAAGTCCATTGACACACTTTCCCATGGACGACTCAGAATAGGGAGTGGTCTGTAGAGCTTGATCTTTCTATTAGAGGACCTTGAAATAGAACACATCACACAACCCTTTACATAGTGAGTCACAATTTTTTTCATATGAGGCCAAAAACAAAAACTTCATACATGAAATAAAGTATTTTCAACACCAAAGTGTGTAGACACAAGAGAGGCGTGGGCCTCTCAAATTACATGTACTCTTTCCCCTATGGGAATACACAATTTACCAAGGTGATACAATAGTTTCCCCTGCAAGTGATAGTTTTCCACCTATGAACCATGGGTTAGTTTGGCATAAATCTCCTTAAAGTCATCATCATTAGCATATTGTTTAACATAACTCTCAAAAGAAAGTGAAGCATTAAGAAAAATAACATAAGCAGAAATAGGAGGGCAAGATAACATATCGACCATTTTATTGTTAGTGCCCTTCTTATACTTTATTACCAGATGAAACTGTTGAAGAAAACCCATCCACCTAAAATGACGAAATTGTTGCAACTTGGTTTGTGACTGAAGGTACTACAAGGGATGATGATCTGTATGGATGATGGTCTCCTTGCCGATCAGGTAGTGTTTCCACCTTTTCACACTCTGCACCAAGGCATAAAGCTCCTTTTCATAAGTAGTATATTTTATCATAGCTTGAGAAAACTTTTCAGAATGGTAACAAATTGGCTTCTTTTGCTGCATCAATACAGCTCCCATGGCATAACCATTGGCATCAGTTTTGATCTTGAATGGTTGTTGGAGATCGGGTAAGGCTAAGACTGATGCAGTATTGATATTTTCTTTTAGTGTTTAGAAGGACATCTGTTGTCTTCCTCCCAATTGGAAGACATATTTCACACTTGTCAATGTGTGTAGAGGTGCTGCAATAATAGAGAAATTATCAATAAATCTCCTCCAATACTAGACTACACCTAAAAAGCTACGAACCTCAGTTACACTAGTAGGTTTAGGCTAATTTACAATTGCTTCAACTTTATAAGGATCAATCTTTAACTGACCATTACCAACAATATGACCTAGGTAACCCAAAGAGGTTTTCCCAAACTCACACTTTGACAATTTTACAAATAGTTTTTCTTTTTTCAGTACATCAAGCACTTTCTTTACATGACACACATGTTCAACCCAACTTTTACTAAAGACAAGTATATCATCTAAATATACAAGAACAAATTCATCAATGAAAGCCTAAAAGAGATCACTCATGACCCTCATAAAAGTGGCTAGAGCATCGCAAAATCCGAATGGAATCAACATCCATTCGAACAACCCCTGTTTGGTCCTGAAGGTGGTTTTCCACACGTCTTGCTATGCAATTCGGACTTGGTGAAAACCAGTATGCAAATCTAATTTGGTGAAATAAGCAACATTCTTTAACTGATCTAATCAATCATCTATGCATGGAAGAGGGTGACGATTTTTTACTGTAATTTTGTTTAGTGTGTGGTAATCCACACACATCCTCCATGTGCCATCTTTCTTTCAGACTACGATAATCATTGAGCCACACGAAGAAGTGGTCGGCCTAATGACCCCTTGGTCTAGCAATTCATACACCTGTTTCTTGATTTCCTCCATCTCAATGGTCGACATCCTGTACATGCCAATATTTGGTAAAGGAGCTTCATGTTGCAAATGGATTTCATGTTGGATTTCCCTCTTCAGAGGTAATCCCTTCAGTTCTTGAAACAGCTCATCATAATTATAAATTAATTCAGATAATTCCTGTTTATGTTCCTGATCACAACCCTGGAAAGCATC
This sequence comes from Pinus taeda, assembly GCA_000404065.3. NCBI lineage: Eukaryota > Viridiplantae > Streptophyta > Pinopsida > Pinales > Pinaceae > Pinus > Pinus taeda. The sequence continues at coordinate 299,340 of APFE030029524.1, forward strand.
AAATAATTCTGCCTCTTTTTCCCTTACAACCATAAGAATGCAACCCTTACTCGAATTCACTAGCCTTTTCATTTGTCTAGCACTTACAAGGTTGGCATTGATTTTATTTTGATGAGGCCTTACTATATATTCTACCCCATCCTTTTTTATTTGGTGTTTCTTTTCATGACGAAAAAAGACTACGTTTCTATCATACAGATATGGACTATCTAACACCATGCCACAGATATCCAATGGTATTACATCTAGTTCTACTTCGTCCACTGGCTTAGAAGCGAGTAAGGTTTCAAGTGTAGTTTTGTTTCTAAGCCAAGTTTCTTTACCAGTGACTCTGCGATTAGATTTTCTTGGGAGCTGGTATCAAATAGAGTTTCTACCTTAGTATGATTTATAAAAACTCTGATATTAAACAGTTCAATTCTCTTTCGATCATTAGGAAGGGACTCATTTATGGAACTGGTGCCTTCATGCGATTCAAAATTAACATGAGGTGTAAGAGTACCTTTTGTTCCTGTGGCTGTGAGTAACGCTTCATCTCTAGAATCCTATCCAAGGTCTTTCTACACAGCTACCACTATCTTCTGCTTCCTGTTTCCTCCATACTTCTTTGGACGCTTTTCTAGGTGCTGCTTCCAACAGTGATCGTCATCGTGGCCTTCCTTTTTGCAGTGATTTCAATACGACCTTTCTCCTTCTTTGGCTGCTACCATCTTCTTCTCCTTTCCTTTCCATTTCGCTTTAGATTTTCCTTTGGGAGGTTTGAACGGTGGTTTTCTGGAATGATCATCTCTTTCATTTTTTCCCTTGTTCTCAATATGAATTTCCTTTACGCTGGCTAAGTCAATAGTGGTTGGTTCAAACAACAACAATGAATGCCTAATGTAGCTATGCAATGAGCCAATATACTTAGTTATAACTTCAGGTGTACCAAGTGCAATAACCAAATTCAGTGCTTTCTTTCTAAACTCCTCTGTAAAACTCTGAACATCCTAACCTTTGCCTTGTCCTAAATACTGCCAATTCATTAATTCTTTTTGCCTGTATCCTAAGGGATAAAACTATTCCTTTAATGTAGAAACAAAATCAGGCCATGAGGAAAAGAGGTTACCCATATTC